>JAOTRH010445825.1:0-104265 GCA_034768845.1 Heliamphora exappendiculata
GGTGAAATCCCTACAACACCCTCGGTAGGCGGCGAATCATTCTTAAGGAAACTGCGATTGCAGGACTCGGTTTGCAATTTCCTGTTTATTATTCCTGTTATTTCATTCTCTGTAAATTTCAATTTATTGTAAATTGTTGAAAGTTAAATAAAGATGTATTTTCTGGATCCCCGAGCATGTATTTTATGTCGGCGTTGGAAATTCTCCCAACACATATGACACTAACATATAGCATGTCAACAATAATAAAATATATTTTTTCCTATTGTTGATATCTTGACAGCAACTGATACATATTTTGGTGATCAACAAAGAGTTATATTAATGAAGAAACCTAAATATTACAATATATATGGGGACATGATGTCTCTCAATGGAAAAAGGAAAAAAAAAAGAGAAAAAGATAATATGACGGACACATAATACAATCACTATAGGGATAGGGATGGGGGAGTTCATTTTTTCCTGTGCCTGTCCCGATCAAATAGGGATAAGAATGGGAGAGCTCATTTCCGACCCCGCCTTGTTTTATTTTTATCCCTATTTTCAACTATTAATATAATAGCATCTGTATCGGGTGATAAAAAATATCTAACATATGAGTTTATTTTGAAAGAATAGTAAAAATTAATATTGATGGAAGTGTAACTATAAAAAAAATATATAATTTGTAATAAATTACTTAGTGATAACACAACGGGTGATACTAGTTATTTACGTAAACATGCCAATATGTACATTGAAAATCGACCTCCAAGTTTTAGTTAACAAACGCAATTAGGTAGGGGTGCAATCACGAACATAGCTATTTTTTCTTACGATTCTCTACGGGCACAAGATATGGTAGTTAATTGCTTAATTATATAGTTAAACGTGAATAACCATTTATAATGAGTAAAGAATCTGAATTTACCGAATTAGTACAAGGAACATTTATGCCTCAATACCAAGGTTTTACTAGAGATAAAATACGTCAAAAAATATGGAAAAGAGTCCATGTGAATTAAGAACTTCTATAAGAAAAATAGTAAGAACTTCTATAAGAAAAATAGTAGGTAAAACTTGTTTAACTTTTAATTTATGAATTGCACGAAACGAATTAAAATACTAATGTATTTACATATTCCTACTACATGTGTTTTACACCAACTTGTAAAAATAATGACAATTTTTTAGAATATTTACGAATTGAAAGATATTTTAACATAATTTATAATATAAAAGTTAAAATTGATAAATATTATGACGCATTACTATTTATTTTTGGAATAACCCTACTTTTAGATCCTAGATCTAAAAATATTGATTTACAACATTTTTAGGATAATATTTATGATGACCAAGAATAATTTGAACCATTTTTAAATACACGTAAAAAAATTATATGAAGAATGTAAACAATATCTCCGATAAAAAAAAAGAATATAAACAATATCTAATGTCAAGTAGGAAACAAACACCATCCACGGCCACATCATCTCCAAATGGTTTTACTTTTTCACAAATAAAAAGTAGAATATTTTCACAATACCAAGGTAGTTCTACCTTAGAAATCTAATTATATTTAGACCTTTCTAAAAATACTGACAAAGATAACTTTAATATTTTAAAATATTAAAAATAACACGAATCGTCGTGACTAGTATTTTTCTTGACAGCACATAATTTCTAACAGTTTCTATTTGTATAAATTGCTTTCAAGACAACATTTATTGCATGAAGATAGATTGTGAACAACTATAGGTGCACTCAAGCCGGAGATGGTGGAGGCGTTAATGACCAACCACCCACGATACACTACGCATTCTCTAAACAACAACATTTAGATGAAAAGATAGGGATCAAGGGGACTTGAAAACTATTATCTTAAAAAGTCTTGAGAAATTATTTGGCTCGTACTAAACTTGTTATTTAATTTGTAACTTATAAATTTTTTAGTTTAAGTAGTGAATAATACAAATAATTTGTAAGCGCCAACCTAGTTGGATATACTTTACCAACAGTAATGTAATTTTTTTAATTTTTTATAAAAAGAATTAGTAATTTGTAAATCATATCCCTTTTCATTGAACAATAGTATTTATGTCTTACACTGAGTGTTCAAGTTTATTACATCTTTTTATATTATATTATATATAAGGAAAAAATGTAAAACATTGATGGTTGCTATAGAAGGTTTGAAAAGCTGGCAACTAGTAAATTGAAGCAAGCTATTTGTACCATTTACCTCTCTTCATGTCTGTATTTGGGTTTGCATTTCTGTTTTTTGGATGGCCCTAATTGTTAAGCTTTTATAATTTATATTTTACATTTTTTAAGAAAAACCAATGCAGTCCCAGCGGAGTAAACCTGTCCAAATTGCTAGATGAACACGAGTGTTTACATTCCCACAAATGTTCGGTTTATACTTTGCTGTTGTGACGTATCTTATTTCCACTCTGGTGGTTTTCCAGAATCTAAGCGCATGTTTTATGGGTAAACGAGGGTAAATCTTGTTGTAAAAAATGAATTTCTAAGCTTTGGTTTTTGCCATCTTTGAGGCTTATTTTAAATGGGGACATGGTAAAAAATGTCTAATCATGTGAGGAATAATAACAACTAATCACTTTGGCAAAACCATTTTAAAGAGAATAACATTTAGCTTCAAAGATGATTATTTGAGGTTGAAAAAAATGAATGGTGAGAAAACTGTGCCATATTGATTGAGAGAAGCTCAAGGACTTAAGGAACTTCAAAAGTGAATGGTAAGAAAGCGTAAGGACTTGAGATGCTTACAAGTCCTAGCTAAGTTTTGTGAATAGGTAGGACTTACCCAAGTGTACTAAGTTTTGTGAATAACGAGGACCTAAGTGTAAGTTTGAACTTGACACAACTAAATACATGTGCGACGTTATGGCCCACCCGTTCGATTGATCTGGCTTGGGTGTGAATTTGGATTTGACCCAACAAAACACATGTCCGGCGCTACCTCCATTTTTTCATTCCAGGGATAGAATAGTATTATATCGAATAATACATTTTCATTTGGAAGACAATTCAATTCTACCAAACTAGGAGAGAAGAAAATGTACATTCACCCTGCACCCTCCACCGATGGTTGGCAAGATGAAATGGTCCGTGTATGTTTCCGTATTAGTAGATTCAGACATAATCCCATCTCATGACAAGGATACTTGGCTAGACAAAACGGTTCACAACATGCTCTGCTTGTTATGAAATGATTACTGAATTGCGGATATAACTCCGTAGCCAGTTTTCCAACAGTTGCAAAGGTTGTCCACCTCAACTCATGGGCTGGCCAGAGGTAAATAGTAAATTCTCTTCCTAGAGAATGATCACACACACGCACAGCTCTCAATTATAATGTTTACAAGTCACATTTGCGCCATCAATTACATTATCCTTGCATTAGTGGAAAAAATATCGATAACTGAGAAAAAAACAAGAATAATAATAACAATAATTTGATTTGCTGCATTTGAAATTAGAAGTCATTCGGCAACAAAAATGTTGAATTATCTCAATAACCTGGCTGAATGATGTCAACCACCCTTCTCACAAAGAACTTAACAGCGTGTGCACTGAAGCAAGCCCCAATACATTTATCAATGGATGAATCGGTTATTACTGGAACATGAAAACACACGTGCACACAGGTTTATCAGTTGGCCTGATGGTAACTCACAGCAAGCTGCTATACAATAGCAGCTCACAAATCTGCAATATTCGAAATAAATAAATAAAATATTGCAATAGGGTAGTGCTAGATGTCATCAAATCATAGATGATGAGTGTACAGAGATGCTACACAATCACGGTAGAAATAGAACATATGACAATACATGCAATCCATTTCTTCCATTTTGGCCTTCAATCCGCAGAGAACAGTAAAATGCAACCCACATAGTATACAAGTCTTACGGATAATTAGATATGAAGATGAGGCATATGACACTAACATATAACATGTCAACAACAATAAAATATATATTTTTCCTATTGTTGATATCTTGACACTTGACAGCAACTGATACATATTTTGCTGATCAACAAAGAGTTATATTAATGAAGAAACCTAAAGATTACAATATATATGGGGATTGGGGACAAGATGTCTCCCGATGGTTCAAATACTTCAAAAATATGAAAAAGTCAATGTGAATTAAGAACTTCTATAAGAAATATAGAAGGTAAAACTTGTTTAATTTCGGATTTATGAACAGCACGACACGGATTAAAATACTAATATATTACTACATATTCCTACTACTCCACGTGTTCTACACCAACTTGTAAAAATAACGACAGTTTTTTTAGAATATTTACGAATTGAAAGATATTTTGACATAATTCATAATAAGAAAACTAAATTTGATAAACATTATGGCGCATTACCATCTATTTTTGGAATAGCCCAACTTTTAGATCCTAGGTCTAAAGATATTGGTTTACAACATTTTTAGGATAATATTTATGATGACCAAGAATAATTTGAACCATTTTTAAATATACTTAGAATAAAATAAAGTATTTTATAAAATAAAATGAACTTATTTTAAGTTTTTTTATTTAAAAAAAGCCCTAAAATTCTGAGCCCGAGCTTTGGCGAGATTCGGTGGGATTGGGGGCGGTCAGAGCAGGTCGAAATTACACTACCCATAAGTAATTAACATCCTTGAACTTGTCTTAAAAAGTCCTTGCACTTCTTTCCAACCAAATGACCCAATAAGATTGTGAAAATAACACAACTCCACAAAACTTCCATTTTCTTATAGAGTCCAAACCCCCCAAAATCAATCTCAATCAATTGCACACACGATTTTGGAGCCACCCAATTAATATCCACCAATGCAAATAACCTATGCCATAAAGCTAGAACCAATGAGCAATGAAAAAATAATTGTTCCAAAGATTCTTTATCCCTTCTACACATCCCTTCTACACATGAATGATGTACCATTAAGGGCAAAGATAGCTATTTAGTCACCTCCTTTGAAGAATATCATAAATCATAAGACTTATTCGAGTGGAAAAGACCACATAAAATTTTAATATTAAAAGGCCCAACTACTTTCCAAATTTTCTTTGTCAATGAGTTTATCAAATAAAGATTTGCAAGAAAAGGACCCCAAAGGGTGAAGCAGCCAAACTCTATTGTTAATGTCATGAGCCATTTTAAGGATTCCCGCATTGAAATGTCTATAGAAATTGAAGTTCCATGAAATTGGAGCCACATGGAAAAATGCCATAGAAGCAATAGACACGTGACAGCATCGGATCAACCGATATAGGTGGGGAAACAAAATATGAAAGGAAGCATTCCCCCAACCATCTTCCCAAAAGCGAACCTTTTTCCCAATTACCCACTTTTAAGGATAAACACCTAATGAAAAAGAGGAGCAATGTTAGGAATAGCTTTTCAAAGAGAGCGAGAGTTACCACTGTTTAACACATAAAACTAATATCCATTGGCTTGAATACCATACGTGCTCTTTATGATGGAGTGCCACGGTGAATTTGCTTAATGGGAGATCTCCAAAGCCATTTTTCAAGGAGGGCAGTATTCCACACAACCATATTTCCTAACCCGAGTTCTCATTTTCCAAAAGGTGTTCGTTCTTTAGTTCCTCCCTACCTTTCCACAAAAAATCCCTCATCATTTTTTCAATTTATTTGCAACTCCAACTAAGATTTTGAATAAGGACAAATAATAAATAGGAATGTTATTTAGAACATATTGAACTAAAAGATACCTCCCCCTTCTGAAAATAAAACCCTCTTCCACCCCTGCAACCTCTTGCCAATTTTAAAACTGGTACCCAAAAGGACTCCTTTATTGGGTTATCTCCAAAGGAAGACCTAGATACTTGAAAGGCAAAGACGCAAGGTGGCACCCAAGAACACCCGCCAGCCTCTCTAATCTATATCCCTTTCCCCATATTAATGCCCAAAGGGTTACATTACTCCAATTAATTTTAAGACCTGACACAAGCTCAAAAATTCTCAAGAACAAAAGCAAGTTAACTACCTTAGATTCATCTCCAGAAGAGAAGAAAATGGTATCATCCTTAATAACATCTATGTTATTGTTAGAATAAGACCTGACCACAATCAAGAAGAAGATGCCGCCATCAACTTCATTTAATGTCATGTTTGAATCTTGCCTTTGTTAAGGCACATAAGCACATTCATGATAGTTGTATTTGCTCCCACTAAGTGAAAACACCTCCTTTAAGCTTGTGCGTGTAACTTGACTTTCTTTTCTTCTTCAACATCTATATCTGAAAAAACACCTCTAAGTTGTTCAACCAACCAAATAAGTCTTTTATGCTTAATTGTCTGTTAGAAATGGTAGATTGATATTTATATTGCATCTACTAATCAAGCCAGTCTCTCTATGATCTTCATAAAAGCGATCTCTTCAATCTCTTCATTGATTGAATAAACTTCAGAGAATGGATAGCTTGTGTTTGCCTAAGGTTATTCCCGATGCTTCTAGGAATGTCGCCCATCCTTAACTCACTGCTTTCCACCAACACGAGGTGCATCATGCTTGGCAACTTCTTGGCATTGAGATTCAACCTGATCAGTAAAAAAAGAAACCTAAAAGCAATTTCATCAACCTACTATCTTCTTTATACGAACGTCTGCTTTCTTAGAACTAATTCATAAGCGTTTTCCATGTACAAAGGAGGAGGTATGGGATGGGATGGGAGCTTTAAAGGTCAAAGATTACATCTTTGTTTTGCTTCGTTGTGTGCCATTGAGACAACGAAAAACCTTGATTTCATACCACTTAACATAGAGGTGTTGCCGCAAAAGGGGTCAAATATTGTTCTAGCATACTAGCATACAAAAAAGCCAGAGATCGTTCTAGAAAACGAATCTCTTGAATGAATAAGAATGAAGGATTCTACCCCAATTTCTTATAGAAAAACCCCAATCCTAATGAACACAAAATAACACAAAATAAGAAAATTACCAAACATGAAAATTTCGAGTTCAAGTTATGGAATCAAAATCATCTTAGGAAAAAGAATCCAAATTGAACTCTTCTGGACCAAATAATTAACGAAATAAAACTTTTTAAGAGTGGTGAAAACATGAAATTGACGCCCTAACGACTAGGTTGTGAATGTTGTTCTATAGGCCCTTACCAGTCAGCCCACCAAATTTGAGGCGATTCGCCAACTTGGTAACAAATGGTCATTTTTTAATTGAAAATGACCGTTTTACTTGGGCTCTGAATTCAACCACCTTCAATTCATGACACTCCCAATGCTCAAAGAACTAAATCAACTTGTTCAAACTCACGAAAGTCATTGAAATTCACAAAAGGAAAGACAATACAAAAGACAAAATATAAAACTTGGGTGCATCACTTGGGTTGGGTAAAGAAAATGAGACAGGTTGGTTGGTTGCAGACTACAGTTTATATTTCTTCAACCTGCAACCCAACCCAACCCAACCCAACCCAAATCCAACCCGATCCGCTTAGGGTATATATTAGTTTAGCGGGCCTACACATAGAGAATATCGATGCTGGCCAAACACGGACAATCATTCATCTCTCTCTCTCTCTCTCACACACATGCTTTAAAAAATTGATATCAATGTTGTGCTCACTCTCCTCAGCTACATATGATCTTTTCATGGTCAACATTTGACATACTCTTTTGGAAAATTGTCGAAGGGAAACTTGTTAGAAACATGAAATTATTTTTGTATTGCAACAAAAATTGTGTGAATGGTTGGCTTATGATTTTATACGAATTTACATTTGGCTGGTTTTTCCTCCTTTCATCTTGTAGTAGCTATATCTTAACCCTGATTGCAATATAACCTAACTAATTAAACAACCTACTTTAACATTGATTTTGAATCTTAATCTACTCTTCTGAGTCTTTTGGGCATGTGTTTTATTCCTAGACATGATCTTTACTCTGCACGATGTTCTTTTTCCCAACCCAACCCTCAATGCTGTGGAACTCTGAAAAATGGTGAACCATCGAGTATACATCATTAATATATATCCATCCAGATTCACAGAATATAAAAGCAGACGAAAACTACTATTGATTTTGAATAAGAATACTAGTTTCATTCCATTTTTCAAAGTGATGCAAATAAACATCCATCCTCTGCTCCAAATTGTAAAAACTAGATAGTGGATTCTGACCTTTCAAAGCCACTGTGTTGGATGATAGAACAAATATATCAATTATGAAAAGCACAGAATAAGGAAACTTCCAAACCTGTAAAATGCATAATCAAGTTGGGGTAGAACTGAGTTGCATAGATAATATAGATGCATTAACTTTTTTTGAAAAAAAGAAGAAAGGAAACATTTAGTCTTTTCTACTAGTTGGCTATTAGTAATGGTCAAGTGACATAAGAAAGCTTACCATCATGGCAATGAGAAAGATCTTTAAATAGCTAGAAATAAAGATAGCAAGCAAAATATCGATGCACCTGCACCGGAAAAAGTCCTTGCAAAATCATTCAAATTGATGATGATTATATGTCGCAATAAGACAGTTGTACAGATAGAATAAACAACTTCACTTAGTAAACACCTACGCAACTACTGATGGGTTGCTTCTTGAACCTTGTCCACATTTTGCTATATTCAAGGCCATGACTTTGCTGAGTTAGATATATAATATGCATTTATGTCTTTTTTCCTAATTTTTGGGAATTAGCGGTAAGTAATTTTGAAGGTGAAAAAGTAGTTAACAAGTTTGCCTATTTATCTAATAAACGGAAATTGAATTTGAACCAAAAGTTAACTGCTTTGGCCCGAAAAACTTGAGGATTTCACAAAAACATATTTTAGTTGGTTAGACTTGATCTCATTAGAGGGCTTATCCCTTCACTTAGTCAATGTAACATGGTTAAAAAAATCTTCCTTCTCTTCTCCTGTCACTTGCTTCAAACTTCGTATGGATCAGGTTTTCCTCTTGTCCTTTCATCAACCACAAGTTACCTAAAATTCCTATTGGTGCAATCGTCAGCCTTCACTGCACGTGACCACTGCATCTTAGTGAACTTTCTCATCTTGTTCACAATGTCGTCGTTAATTTCTCATATATTCATACATCTATTATGATATCCTTCTTACCTTCCCTCTTATTCAACTTAATATCTTCATTTCAACAGGACTTGCTCCAGGAATATGTTTCGAGTGATGCAACAATCTAGAATCTAAACACCACACCACATGGCTACACTTAAAAACAATTAATAAACTTCTCCCCCAAATAAATGAAAAACATTCAATTAGAATACAATAAAATTAGTTACTTCTCAACTTCATCCATCTCATTTATATAATGTACACCAATGCTTTTCAATCTCCATCGGGTGTGGCCAGTTAGTCAAAGTACATAAATTAATAGCTAATGTCATATAGTCGAATATGGGAAGATGGAGCGCACTTCGTTGGCTAGACACCACTGGAGGTGGTGGCAGCGAGAGTTTAGGACAGCCTTAGACAAAGTGGGATAGCAGTGGAAACCTTAGCCAGAGATGATAAGAGAGTTAATTGCTTGTCTACCAAGGACAGAGGGTAAACTTTCTATAAGTGGCTCAATAGATAAGAGCCTCATCCTTGTTGGCTCAATAGATAACCGGTCACAAGCTCCTCTAAAGTCTTAAACTTCGGGTTTGTATCATTGGAGCTACACAGGTAGATGTGATATGTGTGGAGTCATATCATTGAGACAGTCGTGTTATGTAGGTATGATATAACCTCTAAAACGTAGATATCTAGGTCAACACCATTTTTCTCATTATGACTAGTCGAGTTGAAGCCGCTCTTGGAGGGGACTCCATTGACAAACCCTTCACTCAAACCTCCAAATCACATGCATCATTTCGTCTTGAGTGGAGGTACCTAGGTCATGCTCCCAACATATGAAACTTTGAATAATCATCTAAGAGAGTGTCGGATGGAGTTAACTGAGTCGGAACATAGAGAGCGGTCAATAACACAACGCAATGGTTCTCTTGAATATAGACAATGCGTGGGAGAAACAACTCAACAGAGGTCAACTAACCGAGTCATGTTGTCTCGAGTCGTACAACCATTGAGCAGAACTCTATTTGTCCAATGCTTGACTCATTCTCTGGTTCTTTGGCAGTCACCAGTATGCTAAACTCATAAGTGGGCAAGTTCAGGTGAAAAATAGTCTACAAGCCTCCGATTAGGCTAGGCTTGTGACCTGTTAGCTCATTAAGGGAGCTAGTTAAAGTGGAATGGAGCCAAGGTGACCAGTTCACAGGAGTCAAGTGAGTTGAGGCAAACTTGATGGTGAGCTCTCCGAGGTGGCATTTGGCGGCAATCCGTTCATATACCCACAATTCCCAAAAATATTATGTGCAAAATATGGGATTTTTGACTTCCAACATGTTTTTGAGACATGTTCAAAGCAAGCATTCAATCCAACCAGAATCATGAATTCCTAGAGAGATACAAACCTGTGATGTTCAATTTTACTCCAATTGGAACTGCCTCCATAACTTTTCCTAATCCTCTCTTCAATCAGCTCTCCTGCCAACTTATCCTGACTCTACTGGTTATCTAAGCCACTGTTTCACTATAGCTGGCGTCAAATGATAGTGTGACAATCTGACCTGGCAATGCTGACAAAAGAAAAAAAAAACTTTGCTTTGTAAATAACCTAAGGATCGTAGACTTGTAAACACTCCTTTGATCAACACTCCTGTGATCAACTGGTCCAAATTCGGACAAATCAATGTTTTCTGGGAATGATCCTCCACCACTTAACAGTAAGCATTTTTATCATGCAATTATATAACAAAAGAGACAATAAACATATAAACATTTGTAAATGCTATTCAAACTATTTTTCTTTTCAGGGCCCTAAGTTCCTAATTTAACTACTTAACACATAAGTAAGCTACCAAACAAAGCACACATGCGTGGCGGGGACCCGTTATTATCAAGATCAATCTACATCTTGACATTTTAATAAATTGGCTGAAACATAAAATCATACAAAAAAAATCAAAACAACTTAAATAAAATGTCAAGAAAATCCTCTAGCTTCACCAGTGGTAAGATAACTGACACAGATGTCTAGAAACTTGGGTGCAAAACAAACAAAAATGAGTTCGTTTTTAAGAAGACTTCCACTGCAGACATAATAGAATATAACATGCAAATAATAATAAGGTTTTCATTTACACTTGAAACTGATTTCAGGATCGACACATCTATTGAGAAGTTCAAACTTGTGTGTCAAAAAGAAATGCTTTCCTGAGATGCTTTCCACACTACAAGTTCTAAAGGGCTTGCATCAAGGTAGGAAAAGTCTACTCAATAAAGCACGTTCTCAATATTATTATCTCGAGGAGAAGATTTAAAAATCTTAAACAACTGAATTGTTTACCGAGAGACTCCAGCCGATGTGTCCAAAATAAATCTTGTCAGGAGTAGTAAAATACAGAGAAACAAGACGTTTCCAAAAAGGAGATCCATCAACATCTACAATTGGCATTGTTTAAGCACATTTCACTAAACATGCTCATGGTTAAAATTCATTTATTATTCACCTTGAAGAAGAAGAAATTATGCAAACCTTTCCGCATCTCCAAATTAATGACGATAAGCTCATGGAGAAAGCCCATCCCTCTTCACTGCAATTTAATACCAGTATCCTGTCTTAACATGCTAAGGCTTACTAGGTAGCACTGGCTGATGAGTTTAAAAACACAATGCAAGATTGTTATTTTTTTTAAAACACAATGTCATCCTCGGAAAACGGATACAGGCATCCAGAAGAAGAAAAGCAACAAGTGACTTCCAAAACAAGCCCTGCATAGAAAGAATAATGAGGAAATGTTAATTGGAGTTCGAAGTCCGTGCAAATCCAATACAGCTGTGATAGCATTTTCCAAATAGAAAGTTGTTGCGAGTTTCTAAACAGCAAAAACACATGCTCTAATAGAAAATATAACACTTAGAAAGAATAGAATGGCATCTAAAGAGATTTCATAAATCATGGAAACCCTGAGTTGACATCAAGAATGCTAAGCTTCACTGATCAAATAGAGGAAGCATGACGAATATAAATAATTGTTGCTGGGGGTTTGAGCAAGGCAATACGCAATCAAGACTTGACGTTGCAACACTATGTTAACCACAATTCAACATCACATGAAGATTGATAGGGAAGAAGATAAGAGAGAGAATCAATATATCTTTTTACCTCAAGATTCACGACTTGTCGATTGAGCAAATTGTACAGTAGATGTCTATATGCTTTTGGCTTGTGCAGTATCAAATCGATTAAAAGGATCTATGCAACATCAAAGTTTTTAAAGCACATTTAAAAGGTTTATTAAAGAACCAAACTAAAAATTATTAGGAAGCATACAAATGCAACAATGTAGCTTCTTTTATCATAGTCGTTACCATAATCTCACATTCGATATACTCATCAGCAACTGCTTTGCAACTCTCCTGCCAAACCAAAGAACACAAACTTGATTAATAGGAATCTAACAATTAGGAGGAAAAAGTAACTAAATAAATAAATTATCAGATAAGACAAAGAAATATTACATACACATTTCATGAGGCGAATATTGCCAGGAGAATATTGAACAAATAAAGCTTTATTGTTATGAATCCGAAATCCGCACTGGATGCATCTAAATTCCATCTCCCTTTTTTCTTCTTGCTCTGTTTCTCAGTCTTTCAGAATTTTCAAATACTGAAAACCATTAGATGGGGGCAAAAGTTTCCCTAGGCTTGGAGCCAACACTGCAAAACATCAGAAAAGTCTGCCATGGGCTTTGAACTTACGATTTCCCAAATAATTTTGAATATCATTTTTTATATTTTAAGAAAACAGAATTTTGTTTGGTGAATTAAATTTTGTTTGAAATACCTCGAAATACTATTTTAACATCTGAAAATTATTTTTGCTCGAAAGTAAACACGACATAAAAATGATCAATATTTTATGGGTAAATTACATTAACCTGTCTTGAGGTATCTGATAAATACAAGGGCCACCCTTGAGGAATCTGAAATGACACTAACCTCCCCTGTTAGACATATCAGGTGGACTGCGTTAACTAAAAAAATTATTTTACTATTTTACCCATGTAAAATTAATATTTTATTATTTAAAAAATAAAAAACTAAAAAACTCTAATCTCCCCCAATTCCTAATCTCTCCTAGATGCAACCCTAATTTCCCCCAATTCCTAATATCTCCCAAATGCAAATCTAACCAATTGCAACCCTAATCTCGAAAACGTCATGGAGAGTGAGAAGCAAAGAACAACCAGAAAAAAATATTCTAACAAATTGAAACATTCCACACCCGTGTGGCCTTCTTTAGTGCTTTTGTTTTGGAAATATTAAAGCTTGATTAATGAATCTTGGTGGTTATATTTATATATATATATAAGAAGATGTGAAGAAAAAAAGAATTGGGAGTAGAAAATTTTGGGAAATCATAAACCTGGGGTTGCTTTGCTGTTTCTTTCCCGGAGAATCTATGAGAAGATTGTTGTGAGGTTGAAGTATGGGTTTCAGATTCTTCCGCCATTAGAGCTCTCTATTGAAACGGGAGCCACGGTCAAGATCAAAATTGTTCCTCTCTGGGATGCCGTGTCTGTTTTGCTGGGTGTAGGATGATCCGTCGCAAGGTGAGGATGAGGCAGCGATGGTGCAAGGTTAGGAAGAGGGCGGCGGCGGTGGTGCAAAAATCCCTAATTTTTTCTTTTTCTCTGCAATTTCAAAACAAAAAGCCCTAATTTTCTAGCAGGGAAGATGAATCTGTGTTTTTTTTTTTGGTTTGATTAATTTTTGAACAAAACATTTTTGTTGATTTCATTAGTTGTGCTGTTAAGATGGATGCATTTGAAGATTGTTTACTGGTTGATGATACACAGCTTATTGAGAGAGAAACAAGTCATTAAATAAAAGAAAGGGTAATATAGACATAAAATAAAAAACATTTGCTGATCTCAGCAAATTCTGTTTTCTTACTTAACAGTCAACTAATGGTGAGTAACGGAATGACTAATTTGAAATACAAAAATAAAGCAAAAGGGAGGTCAATGTCATTTTAAATATCTCAAGAGAGGTTCTTGTATTTATCAGATACCTCAAGGGAGGTTAATGTAATTTACCCATATTTTATTTTTAAAATTAATTTATAAAAAGTATAAACTCTAAAACAAAATTCCATTGTAATATACCTTTAACGATACAATCTTTGTCTAATGTTTTGGGGCTACAACTGCATTACTACTCAAATAATCTCCCGTAAGATCTTAACAATGTACTAGTATCATCGGTTTTCGAATTTAATTGTGCTGATTTGAACAATTAAATTTCTAAAGTACTAATTTTAACCCTATTTCTCTCCCACCATCAATCGCTCTTCTCTCTACATTTCAGACCCACTAATTACAGCAAACTTGTTTATCGCCACCACTACTGCCCTTTTCCCATACCCAATTACTACCATCGTTATATTCCACCAATCTCCACAAAATATATAACCGGATATGTAAAGAAACTAGTGAATTGCCCGTGCCCATAGGAATTATCAAACATAATCTGACAATGGTAGCATACTAACAGTACACATCAATGGTGGTGGTGCAACGACGGTGCATAAAGAGAATTAGGGGGGCAGAATAGAGATAAAAAATGGGTTTTGAATTAGAGAGAAAGAGAAGAGAGAGGAATTTGAAATAGATTTGTTTGAATGAGAGAGGGGAAATTAAGTTGTGTTTGTCAAGAGAGAGGAGAAATGAACGAGTTAAAAATGATAAAATTAATATGAACTCTAAAATTTAAACTTGAATTAATCTCATTTGTTTTCTTAGAAATGTGTTAACAAGAGATAGAATATATTTTCAAAAAGGTGGGATTTTAACCATAAGATCTAAGCTTGAATTAATCTCAATCGCTCTTTCCAATATGAACTCTGAAATTTTTATTTTTATTTTCATAAAGTGTTATCTAGATGTATCAAGTGCACAACGAACGAGAGACGAAGAAACTATATAATTATATGTGTATCTCCGTGAGCACGCACTTATACACATACATACACTATATTTTGCGTCACACACGTGACAATATTCAAACAATATTTGACTTATTAACAGAAAAGGCAAATCAAATGATAATATTTTGGATTTGTGTTTCAAGATAATAAATAAGAAAGGAGGAGGAGATAAAGAGATAGATAGATAGATAGAGAGAGAGAGAGAGAGAGATTAAAGTTTTTGAAAAAAGAAAACTATGTGATTAAAAAGCGTGAGCTAACTTTATTTTTTGGGTCCGCACGAAGTTATGTTTTCCATTTACAATATAGCATGTATTAGCAAATTGCCCCTAAATAAAGGTATATTCCTATATAATTTATTCCAAATATTAATTTTAGATAATAATTAAGAGTAAAAAATAATTACGAACATCATCATTCTAAAGAATTAACTCAATCACAATTTAAAAGGCTCACTAATGCAATAATTATTCAGAATTTGAGTATGGTCACCCGTCACCCATAAGCTCTGATATCAAGTCACAAAATAAAGACAACAAAGGTAGGTGCTGTTGTGGCTCAACAAAAAGCCTCAGAAAAGAAACTCAAAAGCACCGCAATATTAGAGAGACATGATAGATTTTATAAGACTTATATTTATTTTGTTGAAGTGGCAATATGACTATCAATTATTAGGTATCATAAAATCATTGTACCTTTAAGATGAATTTATTAAAAGTTACTCCAATCAAAGGCGTTGAAAAGTTCATTGTCATTTAAAATTTGAATATTTTTGAAATTGTTAGTAACTCACAAAAGGTCAATTTAATTTACCCAATTTTAAGTTAATTCCAAGCTTTCAAGTTTCATTTTTTTCAAAAAATAAAAATAAATAAAGCTTGCAAAGTTTGAACCACTTTTTTTTTTGTTATTGTGGTATGTGTGGACGTGGGTCTAATCTTCATATTGAGCTTGAAGAAACCCACCCGTGTGGTTGGAAATCCAAAACTTTATTTTGCGATGTTTTAGGTGATAATGCCATTAATTTATTTTGGTGGGTATAGAATGATATATTAATAGTTGATTTTTAATAATGAAAAACCAATTATACGTTAGATTTTTTCTGGAATATTCGTCTTTGCATTGATCTTTTTACAAAGGTTTTTGTTGTTTTCCTCCTCTCAGGGGAGTTTCTCCATCTCTTGTTGTGTAACAGGTTCTCTCTCCTGTTGCTCTTACACAATTATAACCATTAGCTTTTAAGATTTCAACTTAAATGTGCGAAATGGTACAAACATCACATCAAAACCCTTGTAAAATATACTATATATGTATTCTAGTGAATTGCGCTTGTCTAAAAACCATTTTCAACATAAGTTAATGCTAAGATCAACTTTGGACAACAATCAAGATTACAAAATTATTAAGGGCACAACATACTAAAAAACCAATCCAAACACAAACTAAAGAAATCATAAATAGAGCAACATATTTGGGCTTTAATAGGCATACCCACAACCTCTAACAAGTC
Source organism: Heliamphora exappendiculata (assembly GCA_034768845.1). Taxonomy (NCBI): domain Eukaryota; kingdom Viridiplantae; phylum Streptophyta; class Magnoliopsida; order Ericales; family Sarraceniaceae; genus Heliamphora; species Heliamphora exappendiculata. The sequence continues at coordinate 16,573 of JAOTRH010445825.1, forward strand.
ACAAAACAATGACAATAAAATAATAGGCTTTTTAGTAGGTTCACTCTAACCTCCTAACTTCACTAAGGGTTTTCATTAGGCTCACCCTTAATCTCAACCAAAAGCAAGAAAAAAATCACAATTGCCAACAAAATACTATCTTTTTTTTTTCATATAAGTAACATGAAATACTATCCTTTAGTTGTACATGGTTGTTATTATGGCTTTTATCAGAATCACATTAATCTACAATCCCATAACTCTGAAGAAAGTGATCGTGTAGAGAAGGATCAAGAAAGAGAAATCAACTAATCTTGTAAAGTGTGAGAAAATATGGAGTTGACCTTGCAGTGAAAGAAAGACCACCTAACAAAATAAAGACATTAAAATGAGACCAATATGTAGAATTCTATAGAATAAATAAATCGAAAAAGCCTAGTGCAACATGATTCATAGGCTTCTCTTCATGATTCATAGGCTTCTCTTTGATTCCTTTATTCTTAAAATTCAGTTTCCATTTAACTTCTTACAAATTAATGAATGTTTCAGCAAAATTACCCATTTAGTTAGTTTCCCACTCAAAAAGAAGCATATGATATGGAATGTGCCAATCAACAACTTACCCACACCTCCAAAACAAAAACAAAAAATAACCCAAATTTGGGAACCATTAAATACAACAAAAGCATAGAGTTTGGCGGATGCTAAACATCTACAACCTTAACATTCAAAATCCTAAAACTTTCTACCACTTTTGACTTCTTTTACACAATCAATCACAGACAAGCACAATCCTTAACACTTACAGCCTAAAACTTCGATAACTGATCAATGAGGCACATAATATACATTAGTCAAATGCCAGAGAAAGAAAAAAAGTAACACAAAAGTTATTTGAGATGGTAGCACTAACATGTCTTATTTGTTTCGTAAAATTTCAAAAAAAACGTCATTACTATTAAGTATTATTTTAATTTTTAGAGAATTTTTAAATTTTATAACGTCAATGATTAAATTTTATATTCGATCGGGCATAGCATGAGCTTTTTGCTAGTTAAATTATATTCAAAATACGTTTTGGGTAATTGCTAGTGTTTTAACGCTATTGTATTGAGCATTTAGATATTCCCCCAATCATCTCTCTCTAAGAAGTCCTCTTATGTGTGCTGAATTACAATGTCAAACAAAAACTTTCTTGCCAACTCCAAATAACAACTTACCAATAAATGACAGAAATTCATCCCATGATAACATCAGCCACACTTCTTTGATCAAGCCAACTCCAACAAAGAAAATTATCAAACCAACCGTGGCAATAACCATGTTTGTCAATGTTGATATAGATAAATGATAAAAAAAAACAGATCACTCCACAATCACACAATCAAAACAAAGTTAAAATTCAGTCCATTCCTAGGGGGAAAAACCAAAATAAAAAAGAAGTTTAAAATTATTACATGATTATTTTTGGTACAATAAGTTTTTGCAACAAGGTTTAAAATCAATCCATAACTGCCCAAAAAAAATCTAAAATTTAAAGAGAGAGAGAGAGAGAGAGAGATTGCATTCAAAATAAAATCATTCCACGAATGTACAGGAGAAAGACGAAGCCAATTTTGCATTTTACAGTGGTTTGGAAGCTTATCTAGGCGGTTTGGAAGGCCTCTTTGTTGCGTACTTTTGGTATTAGGTAACGGAGTGATTACATTCATAATAAAATCATTCCATGTGTCTTATCTCAACTAAAATTATATTCAACCATAATGGCAAGTTCCAAGAGAGACAAGTTGAGCTAACAAGTTGGCTGATTCTCGAAATGAGGATCAAGGGAGACATGGTTGCAAAAACTTTGATGCTATCATAGGAAGAATATGTGAAGAAAGTTCTGAACAGATTCGGTACGCTAAATGCAAAAGCCTGTGAGTACACCCTTAACTAGTCACTTCCGACTTGCTAAGGATCAGTTATCTATGACTAAGCAAGGGTAGGAATACATGCAACGGGTTCCATATGTTGTAGTCGTCGAAAGCCTGATTTATGCTATGGTTTATGCTATGGTTTGTACTATCAAATGCAGTGGGAGTCATCAAGCAGGTACATGAGCAATCAAGGAAAGCAGCATTTGGGGCAGTTAAATGTATTCTCAGCTATTTGAGAGGTACCACGGACGCGACCTTGTGTTTTAGATGAAATCCAATGGATTTACAAGGTTACGTGGATGCGGACTTAGGTGGTGAAACAGATCATAGAAAGAGTACTGGATGTGTTTACACTGAATGGTACGCTAGTCAGTTGGGTGTTTCAATTGCAGAAGATTGTGGCTCTATCTAGGACAAAAACCAAGTATGTCGCCGTTACTAAAGCCAGTAAGGAGATGACCTAATTATAGTGTTTTCGAAAACACAATCATTTCTCTTCTCTTCTTTTCTTTTCTTTTATTACTTAAGTAATATTTTCTTTTCTTTTCTTTTCTCCCCTTGTTTCCCAAACGGGCTGTTAGGAATTGCTTTATTCGCTCCAATTTCAACACAAACTCAAGCAAAAGTCAACTGGCTATGAGATTGGGTGGACTTAAGATGCAAAGGGTCTTCAATAATGCTCGCAATATACGTCTACTTGTACTCTATCCAAAACTCAATGGGAACGTTATAGAAACTCACATTGACACGCTAGAAACACACTTCTCTTAAGTTGCATCTCACGATGCCACTTTTTTTAAAACAATTAACTTGTCTTCAGAGAAATGGGGACCAAACTTAAGAATGAAGTTTAAAGTTTCTTCATTTTAAGTTTTAAATGCATAATACCATTATCTGAAGTCACAATATTCTCAATGCTATCCTTCCTTAACTTTCGAGCCCAAGATTTCACATGGCATAAGGCCATCTTCTATTAATAAAAGACTCAACAATAGCCTATCTCCATTTTACAGACCCACTTATAGAAATTTCATGAGAATCATATGATTGTTGTTATACTCAATAGAGAACTTCTTAAGGTGCTTAGCTAATTTACCTCTTTTTTCCTCCTTGTTGAAAAGCCCCTTCCATCGTGCAATTGGATAGATACGATTTATCCCATTATTTGTTCATGGCCCATTTACATCCAAAACCTCCTCTTAGTTGTTTCCCGCTGTAGCACACTACTAAAGATCGCTCACATAAAGTCCATTCATGTGAGCAGGGGTCTCCAGATTTGATGGGGTGGAGCACAAAGCTTCACCCTACTCTTTCCTCTGGGCTAGTTCACCACCTGCAACTCTAACACGGGAAGCTTCAACACCTCATTAACTTGAGAACCAGTTAAAAATGAAGATTAAAAATGAAGATAATGACCCCCTCCGAACAATAATGTTGTGAGTTTCCAGGGTTCCAAAGTTGCTTCGCCTCGTACACATTCTCAAATCACAAAAATCTTTTCTATTGATCTTAAAATTATCTTCTACTCGATGATCCGCCATCAAATTTGTAGGAGAATCATGTGCATGCTCATTCTTGTTTCAAAAAATTGTACTCCGAGAAAGACCATGGTTGAAAATTTGATTATGAAATAAATCCACATGAAATTCTGTGTATTTCGTTGAACGAATTGTCTTAATCCCAGATTTTTGTGCATTGAATCAACAAAGAAAAGACCTAGAATCTAGTGAGAAAATATAAACCCTATTTGCATCACATTGCTAAACGTCCACCACCCAGTTGAGAGATTGGGTGGCTTTGTAATTGTTGGCCTCCTCTACACAATGCAGAGTGAACACCCAAGTGGCTCCTAGAGAGACTGGAGGGGTAGCTTCAGTTGGTGCCACTAAGCTTTTGGCCTCACGCGGCTCCACTCCTGTTCTCGGGCTTTGTTTGATCTCTACCATCTCTATCTCTCTCACAAATGTGCCTAAGGATTTGAATCTTGATGATCGGTGCAGTGAGAAACAACACAGAACTCAAGAGGAGAAGCTCTTTTTATCAAAGTTTAGCGGCAAAGAATTCAAATAGCAGAGGAGAGTGGAAGAGTAGATGAAATAGGGCTTTCCCCTCTCTAGCGCCTAAGCTCCCTCTTACTCTCTCATAGTAAACTAAGTGTTACCTGGCTGCTGAGTTTGCACCAGAAGAAATCGTCGTGATATTATGGGTGGTGGACAATTTTTGCAATAGGTTCTTTCCACAAAATTGTTTTTTGCGAAATGGGTATTTGAGAGCTGATCGAAGAGAAGTGGTAGTGCACGGGCAGAATGAAAGTAATAGCTCGTCAACCCTCTTTTTAAATAGTCTTCATTAGCTGCAACCTGTTCACCGTTGCAGCTTTAAATCCAATGTATCCCGGTAAAGGATTTTTTTGATAAGTAGCAATGCATTTATCGAATTCAAAGTGAACTCAGCCTGGAATTGCTCTGATGTAATCAATTTTTCATAAGGGTATTGAATAGTTACAGGTAAACGATTCACGTGGGATAAGGTAGTCATGATACTTTCACCAATGTACCTTGTAGCTTGTAGCTTGTAGTCTTGTACTATTTGTTGACCGTAATTCATGAATCCAATTACCATAGGGAACATATCGTAAATATCTATAAAATTTTTATATTTGTTTCTTTCTCTTGATTGATGTGATCTTTTAGACAAGTCGTGAATATAAAATATTGTATTTCTTTATAGCGAAAGAAGTTGGGAAGAAGTTGTTAATAATAGATTCCCTAGTGAAATAAGTAAAAGAAATTTTCATCTATGATTTAATAGTTGATCAGCCTAGGTAAAGTCCATCTTGTTGTGATAGAAATGAACAAGAACAAATAAGTTTTAGCTAATGTAATAAAGATACCAATTATTGTTCCAAAGACTCTTCCTGCCTTATTTATTTCAAAAAGCTCCGGAATGAATATGTACCAAATAGAAAGATTCCAACCGCCTAAGTAAATGACTATTACAAATAATGAAGAAACTAGCAGATTAAAATGCGAAGCAACGTGAAATAAATTCCCCATATTTTGTGTACCATAGTCAGTAGCTAGATACGGATAAGGGGGCATAGAATACATATGGTGAGCTACAACAATAGTTAAAGAGCCTAACATAGCTACAACAATCTCCATTTTATGTGCTCAGACACTTATTAGGCTTCACACATCTCAACAATCTCCCACTTGGACATTGATCCGGTGCACAATCCGTTATAACCCATGTATTTAGTCTCCCATTTAATATTACAAATTTTGGTGTATTTTTAGGAAACAGTAGTGTTTTAGTGATATATGACTCTTTTAAGAAGAAAGAGATATTTATGTTATTTTTTAGTATATAAAAAGTAGGTAACCTTTAATTGTAACCAAACCAAATCAAACCAAACTAAGCGTTTGTCCCAATTAACTCGGGTCATCTACATGAATCATTTTATGTCATTCTACTCTGTTAAGAGCCATATCATCAGTTAGTTTTAGTAAATTCATATTATTTCTTAATACGGCATTCCATGTCAATTTAGGTCTACCTCTCCCCTTAGTATTTTCATTACTCATGATTTTGTCGCTTTTTTACTACAGCATTAACTGGTCTACATTGTATGTGTCCAAACCACCTTAATCTATTTTTTAAAACATATTCTCAATTGGTGCAACCCTTGTCACTTCACGAATCTTTTCATTCCTAATTTTATCTTTTCTAATCTTACCACACATCCACCTTAACATTCTCATTTCCGCAACACTTATCTTATTTATGTGATCTTTCTTAGTAGCCCAACATTTTGTCCCATATAAACTCGTTGGTCAAATAGTTATTCTATAAAAAAATTTCTTTTAATCTCGTAGGTATCCGTCGATTACATAAAATTTCAAAAACACTCATCCACTTGAGCCAACCAACTTTGATTCTATGAGTTACATCATTTGCAACATTTCCATCATTGTTAATAATCGAACCTAGATAACAAAAATATTAACTCTTCGGTATCTCTTGGTTTTGAATCTTTATTTTTTCAGCATTAATACTCCTATTACTGCTAAAATTATATTCCATATATTCAGTTTTGTTTTTACTTACTCAAAACCCTTTTGATTCTAAAGCTTCCCTCCACATTTCTAGCTTAGCGTTAACCGCACTTGATGGCGAACAAGAAAGATATATTTAGAGATTATTTACATTTAATCCCGGATGATATTTGAATTTTAATTATTTAAATTTAAGTTTAAATTATTTTAAATTTGTTTAAAATAATTTGATTTCAGTTCAACTCTAGGTGCAGATTCCTAGGTTCCTTTAGGTACAGATTCCTAAATGATTATTCGCCTAAGCACAGTTTTAACAAGCTGGAGTCGAGTTCTTCTCAGCAGAAGAGAAATGATGGGGAACGGGAATGACATATTTAGAGATTATTTATATTTGATCCCGGAGGATATTTGAATTTTAATTATTTAGATTTAAGTTTAAGTTTTAATTATTTTAAATTTGTTTAGATATGATTAGTTTAAATAAGATTTGGTTAGATATGATTAATTTAAATAAGATTTGATTAAATTGTTTAGATAGGATTGTTATCCTTTTTATTCTTATATTTGTATTTCAATGGTGTATTTATAGGCCATCAGCTTGTATTACAGATTATTGAATGATTGGGTAAACAAATATTTTTCTAGAATTGGCATAAATTCCAGTTCAACTCTAGGTGCGAATTCCTAGGTTACTTTAGGTGCGGATTCCTAAAAGGTAATCATGCATCACCACTCTTAGTCTCATTCACAAAGACAATATCATCAGCAAACAACATGCACCATGGAACCTCATCCTGAATATGTTTAGTCAATTCATTCATAACTAAGGTAAAGAGATAAGTAACCTTTAATTGTAACCATCTTTACCATTATTCATCTTCCTCTTTTCTCTATAAACCCTAATTCTCTCTCCTCTATGGATTCCTAAACTTCGTTGCTAAGGCTAGAGGAGAAGTGTCACGACCCATTTTCATATATGGCGTCCGTGGCCGGCCAGTGAGTCAAAATCCACCCAATGCCTCTTTCTTTCTTTATTTTCCATTCCTTATTTTGATATTTGCCAACTAAACTTTTTTTTTTTTAAAGAGAAGACAAGTTAATTAAATTTTTCCAGAATCTCATTTCAAAAGAAAATCCCAGAGCTTGCTAATAGTGAAATAACATCCAACGTTAAAACATATATTCAAATGCTAAACACATAAGTATATGCTGAATATAAAAAGCCAATCACTGAAATTAAACAGAAAACATAAAAATATGAACAAAGTAATTATTTCTTTCTCGGGTACCACTTCCTTTGTTCCGTCATGCGTCATCTGAAAAATGTTAATATTCATTAGCCACGCTAGTGTGAATTCAAAGATATCAAGATTTCTAATTTGCCATGAATTATCCAAGTTTGACTTTATATAGTTAAAACTTTTTACTTTGTACCAAACATCATACTGATTTCCATCCTAATTCCATTCAACCATTGGTATTTTTCTGCCCCCAAGTCGGGATCTTTCGGTATTATTTTCCTGTCCCACCGAGTAGGGACCTTTGGTATTATTTTTCTGTCCCCACAGAGTAGGGACCTTTCGGTATTATTTTCCTGTCCTATCGAGTAGCAAGAACCTTTGATATTCTTTTCTTGTCCCCCAGAGTGGGGACCTTTCGGTATTAATTTTCCCCCAGAGTATGGACCTTTCGGTATTATTTTCCTGTCCCACCGAGTAACAAGGACCTTTAGTATTCTTTTTCCGTCCCCCCCAGAGTAGGGACCTTTCGGTTTTATTTTTCTATCCCCCCAAGTAGAGACCTTTCGGTATCTTTACTGTCCCCCGAGTCGGGACCATCCGAATTTTTATCAATGCATTTATCGTGTATTGAAAACCTATGTATACAGAGGCTCACTAGCCCGAAAAATATAGCAGACATTTATGGCTTAGTTTTCATTTTCATTTTCATTTTGAGATCTCATAAACATGTCAAAAACAAAATCAGGAATCCAAAATATATGCTTACTGACCCGATAAAATATAACAGTCATTTATAACTTAGTTTTCATTTTGAGATCTTATAAACATGTGAAGAAAAGGCAAGAAAACAAAATATCTAAGAACTCACCGATTAATCAAAACTCGTCGATTAATTCCCGTCCAAGAATTTCTGATTTAGTAAACAATACAAAAAAAATACTAATATTAGAAACATTTACAAAGTTTTGTTTTACTTATTTGTACTTTCTCTTTATAGTATAAAAAAGTATTCTATCTTTAAAATTCTAACTTCCATTTAAAAGAAATAGTAAAACTATATATTCCTATTAAAATTTCATCGAAACCTAATTAAAATTCATGATGTATATAAAATTCAATATTTTTGTAAACTTCATAATTTAGATCTTTAGAAAAGAAATCTTTAAATTCCTAAACTAAATTTTATTATCACTTTCAAAGTGTTTAGTTCTTAAACTTCAAATACTAACTTTTATTTTAAGGAAGAATTAAAGACAAAAACATTGTAAAATACTTGTTTAGTATGATACTCATAGCTTTGTAGTTTTTTTTTTTATTAAGAAAATCTCATATTTATTCTAAAACATTAAACTCTTAATCTTATATTAAAATTTTTAATTTAGTTAAAAGCTTAATTTAACAAAGACAAAAATTCTTTTATTCTATTTTAATTTAAATCTTTGATTTAACAAAATCTCCTTATTATTTTGTTTAAAGTTTTCTTTTTCATAAAAATTCTTGTGATTTTATTAATAATTTATAAACAACCAAACAATCCCCCTAACATTTATACAATGTAGCTTCACACCCAGAGAGAGAAACACACATAGGAGCTACCAAATAAGCCAACCACACATTCATACACAGCAACTCAGAGGAAAATTTAAACACACACACATGGCAATTCAAACCGCACACACACACACATAGCCGAACACACACACACACACAATGGTTCCTCCCATGCATACACGGCGCATGCAGTTTGGTGGGCGGAAGCTACGGCAAAGGGGTGTTCGATGGTGGTGCGCTGTGGCGCAATGGTGGTGATGGTGGGAGAGAATATATATATATATATATATATAGAGAGAGAGAGAGAGAGGAGAGAAAAAGAGAACCCGAGAGAGAGAGAAAGAGAGTCCGACGACGGCAGAACGATGGCGAGGGGCAGCGACAACAAGTGTGAACGGCGGCAGAATGGCGTTGACGGCGGCGGAGCGTTGGCGCCGGTGGATGTGGTGCAGAGGCGTCGGTGGAAGGGGGAAACAGCAGCGCCTGTTTTTTTTTCCTTTCCTCAAATTTTTTCTCTTCCTCTACCCTAACCCTAATATCGAAACTCCTCCCCTGTGGCCAAGGCTGTGGCGTATATATTTATACTGGATGTTAAACCGGTTACAACATATTAATTTTCTTTAATAAGGCACCGGTTACACATATAAATAACATTAATTTTCTTAATAAATTTTTTATTTATATAAATTATTATTATTCTTTTTATTATACTTATATATGTATGTATGCAAGTATATATGTATACATATTTTTCATTAATGACTATTATTAAGTATTATTATTACTATACTAAATTTTTAATTAAATAGTATATAACAGCCGTAACCGACAATTAATAACCCAATTATTATAACTACCCATTATTAGTATTTATTTGTTTTCTTAATAGCTCCACCGGTTATACAATAATATTAATTGTGTTAAATAACCTACCAATTACACATTAACAACCATTCTTAATACTTTTAATAAATTTTATATTTATTTATATTTATATTATAATTAAATACTATCATTATTTTTATTATTCATATATATGATATATACAAATATATATACATCTTTATTAATATTATTATTATTTTAATGAGCATCATAATTGTCGTATTTAATTATAACGGTCGTAACCAATATTTCATTAATGACATTATTATCATAATTATTATTATTTATGTTTTTTTTTCCCTCAGACATCACAAGTAGCCCCAGAATAGATTTCATCGTAGGTTTAGTTTGATTAATTGATTTAATTATTTTGTTTGGAAAAAAAAATATTCTGTAAAATCATTTGTTTTATTGTCGACTTCAGGCACATTATAATCTTTGGATTCTGTGCAAATCAAATATAACTTGGGTTTTTATTGTTAAAATTGATCAATCAAATTAATCTATCTTCAAAATAATATTTTCAACAAATACCATTTTTTTCCTTCTGATTGAGAACACATTTGGTGTAGTTTTCAATTGAGTTATACAAATTGGTAGGATAATATATTGAAAATATTGGTGGCGAATCCTTGATTCCTTATTACCTTCTTATTTATTATCGTCTTAATTAATTTTTATTCGACTAAATTCTTCAAATTTGATCAAGTTTTTCAATTAATCAGTTTGTGCTTTGGAATACACACATCCCTATGATTCGACCTCGGGCTCACCGAGATATATTACTTCGCGGCATCCTACACTTGAGATTGCATTATTAAAGTCGCAATAATGTCCACAAGAGAAACTCAAAGCATATCGTTGTTGTACAAAAATAACAAAGTCTAGAAACACACGTCCTATTCTATTTCAGTATTTGATATGTCCAACAAGATCCAATTCTCTCTCTAACCCATTACACATAAATGCATAAACAAATACTCATCCTCGCAATAAGTAAAGAATAAAAGGTAAAATGTGTCATCAAATATTTCAAAGGACAACCATTAACAGATTTGGGTTCTTAGAGAATAAGAAATCTACCTCATTTGTCTATAGAAGAAGAATGAAAAAAATATCAAATAAGTTTTAGAACTTAGATCCTATCAAAATACGAAATGAAGAAAATAATCATAACTTACCAACATCATCGGATTCAGGAATTTGATACAAGTGGAGCACAAAATATAAATATTCAAAATAAGAAAATAAAAATATTCATCCTTAAAAGATTTTGTTTCTTTTACAATTGGCTTTGACAGGCTTTTATCTTTTGAAAGTTTTGCATAAAAGTATCATTGATAATTTTATCGAAACACCTCTCTGTGTGTATACCACCAAGGTATTGTTCATCTGAGGTCGTAGTCCAGGACCTACAAGAAGATTTGTGAAGTTGATTTTCACTCAACTTTGCTTTGCGAATTGAGAAATGTCATCTGTTTGAAATCAAAAATCAAAAATAATAACTAAACAAAAATAAAAATCTATCTAGTTTCATAAAATAATGCTCCTATATTTACTTATTTGCAACAATACATTAACAAATTATTGAAAAACCATCAAAATTAACTTAACATATCAATTCCGAATTGTCAAAATCAAAACTGTAAGTTAATCAGAGATCCTGTTACTCAGTTAGAGATAGATAATCAGATAAATCAGTAATAAATAAATAAATAATAAATAGATCATGGTTCAATAATAAATCGGTACAATAAATTAGTAAAGAAAATCATACACATTTAACATAAATCAATAAATAGGTATAACAAATCATTGTATACAGTTTAACATTTGACAGAAGCTGTACAAAGTTAATAGGAATCGGTAAAGAAAATGCATAGAAATTAAAAGATAGAGTGAGAGAAAAAGAGGACTAACCAGAAACAAGAGCTAATCCGAGATTACGAACCGTCGTCCTTCGCAGATTGCAGTGCCACGATGTGAATGAGTCGTCTCCCGTGGATTCGTCCACTCTGTGCCTCGCCCGCCGCCTTGGTTCGTAGCGATCGTCGCTACACGCTACCGCCTCAACTCGTCGCCGGCGTCGCTGATTATAAAGTTTTAACAAAACCCTAACGCCTGAAGGTCGGCCTAGGGTTTGAAATAAATTGATGGTTTAGGAGGGCACAAGTGTAATTCTGAATGATGTATTTAAATATTCATTTTTACATGTAAAATGAAAAAAATAAAATAAAATTTAAGGAGGGTTTCCCACAGCATAAAATAAATAACTTTTATATATATATATATATATATATATGATATACTTTTGATTTTGTTAATCGTTAATCACACATAAATAATATAATCAAACACAATACACAAGACAAAAGATAATTTTATTAATAAGAGAAAAGAGCTTACACAATTTAGAAGATGATGATAAGAGACTTTTACAGAGAATTATTGTAGAATAGAATATAGAAAGAAAATATAAAAGAAGAACTCTCATCAACAAGCCTTCTCAGATAGATGATATATATAGTCACCCTTGAGGTTACGGACTTCAAAATAAATTACAGATCAAAAATGAATAGGAAAAATAAAATCATTGCAATACTATTTATTTTTTACTTTTACAAATTTACTATTCCATGAATAGTGATTCATCGGTTACTGTGGAGTATCTGAGAAGAATATTATTACTGTTTGGGCATTAGATTCTTTGCACTTATCTGGATGAAATGATGGCTGTCTGAATTAAATGAGGCCATAATAACTTCTTTATATGATAGAGCATCCTTGAATGCGTTGAAATTGACAGTAACTTTAAATCACACGTTGTCCAACATGAATTGCGGGGATAGATTAATGGAGCATTGAGACAACTTGGCTTTTCGAATTTTATCACATATTCAGGAGAAAGAATAATTATATTTTGACAATCTTTGAAAATTAGGTGTGAGAATAAAAATGATATTTTTGAAAATAATTTTTAATTTGATCTTGATTTCATAAGGAGGCAAAATCAAATTCTAAATTAATTGTAATGCAATCGTCTTCATTATCTTGAGTAAAATCATTTTCAGGATCTTCTTCTAATCAGTCTTCTTGAGAAATTTGAGATATTAATTCTCGTTGAATGGTTTTTTGTAAAGTATATTTGGAAATTTTTTAAGGACGGATTACGAGTAAGAATTTTTGCATGAATAGAAGAAATGTCGAAATTTAAAATATCGATTGACGAAAATATGGTAGATTTAGGAGATGATGACAAAACAAGTTTAGAAGCATAGGAAGCTTTACGGGATTCAAAGTCCTTATTATTTTGAGCATTTTGTTGAGTATTTTTGGTCAAATAAAATTTTTTAAGAGTATCAGGATAATACTTTTTAAGAATTTCAAATTTATCCTACCAACGATATGTAAATTCGCGAGAGAGATAAGGAATTGAATTTTCAACACAGATGGTGAACTTCCATTTGAGCAACCAAGGAATGGAGAAATCTTCATAAAAAAAGAAGTAATGGAGGATTTAAAGAATTGGTGTATTTAACATAATACTCATAAGATTTATTTAACGGAGATGGAAGAATATTTGGATGATGTCCAAATTGTTACCACCAAATATGGATCCAATATAGAATGAGATATTCAAAATTGTTGCAAAATTTAATAAACCATTAGTGCTTCATGGCATCATTTTGAAAATAAAAAAGATGATGAAATGCTTTTTGATAAATATAAAAATTATAAGTTTTTGGGCGGATGGCGTCATTTTTTAAAGTTTTATTAAAATTCTCACTTCGTCCCCATTCATTTTTAGAAATAATATTTTGAATAACACATTTAGAATAATTAACGATTTATCCGTTATCATTACTATTATATTGTATTTTAACAGATCCAGTTTATAATAAAATAGTTTCATAATATAGGCCATTTGGGATTCCAGTATTTGATAGATAAAACCATTTAGGTGGAAGATATCTTTCGATTAATTAGATAATTGCCACAGGCTTCTCCCTATCACTCTTTGATCTTATCAATTGATAATCCTCTTTTTCAAAAGGGGTAATGGGAAAAAGGGTTTCATTAGAAATATGAAATTGTGCTTTTAAGGTCTTTTGAAATATGGTATTACCTTTCATAGACTGTGTGCGTGTGGAATTTCAAAACAAATCGCTCATTATACCTTTATATTTTGACAACATAAAAATGGATGGATGTTTAGATCACTGCATGAATTCTCGAGTTAAGAAGTCGGGAAGAGAATTAGATTCACCTTTAATAAATTTTATATCAAATTCAAATATAAATAATATTGCTTGACATCTAGCAAATATTTGTTTAGAAGTAATACTTTTAACATCTTTTTGTAACATATCTTTAGCAGCTTTACAATCAATTTTTCAACATGAACCATCCCCTAGTACTCAAGAGAGTAGAAATGTAATACATAATGGAAAAAATAAAAATAAAAGTATTATTATACGAGAACCTGTTGATCCTAATTTAACAATAGATGAATCTAATTTTCCTTCATTAAATCAAATTATGTTTCAAAAATGATATATAAAAATTCACTTGGTAGTCCGAGAAGATTTTATTGTTGAAGCAATTGCATTAGTTGATTCTGGTGCTGATCTTAATTGTATAAGAGAAGTGTCACGCCCCAAAATCCGGGGTCACGTGAAAATTCACCAAACATCCATTTTATATGAAAATATAAGTTTTCATAAATTGAAATCTGCCTGTTGAAACCAATAGAATACCCAACAAAGTGTATCATAAATGACATACAGTTCCAACATGCATACAGTATATCGCCTTACGGTGTACAAAATATGCCTTAAGGAACAGGCATACCAAAAAGAAAAACTATAAAAGTCTTCCACCATCGCGGGCACCACCCAAGCTACTCCTCATCCACATCATCACCTGCAAATGTTTTTGTAAAAAAATTTCACCCGTGAGCCAAAACTCAATAGAAATAGATAATAAGCTCTAAAGCAGAAAAAATATGCAACCATATGAGTGGGAGGTAAATAAGCTCAATAAAAATTTCACCCGTGAGCCGAAACTCAATAGAAATAGATAATAAGCTCTAAAGCATAAAAAATATCCAAAAAGGTTTTTTCACAAACTCTAAGTTTTCCCATCAGACTACACAAGTCTCCTAAAACGATTTCATTAACATAAAACCATATTTTCATCCTTCAAACCATGCGATGCAAATATTGCAAATAACCAACCATAGTTAAGGAAAAACGATAATTAAAATCATTGTTCCCTCACGGAATGTACCATCGTGAAAGAGAAGAAGAATATGATCCTATATACCGACTCCATCACAAGGGGATAGAGGTAACAACTATAGACTCATGCCCATTACCTAGTCTTGAATTATTTAACACCTGCTAGGTAATGACAAGTTCTATACAGAGCACCATGACGTAAATGCTAACTTTATGGGCCCGACAATCCGAGGAAAAAGAGCACCCAAATCGACCTTCTTTACAGGAAATACCCCGAAGGATAACAAAGGTACCTCCACTGCGCACGTTTTCGGACTTTCATCGATGGCAACTCGTGCCAAATACCCGTCGTCCCGGTACATCTAGATAATCTTCTAAAAATCAAATTGTAGCATCAACTACAAAAAATTTTCGCAAATATACATTAAACATGTATGTAGATCCATTCATCAACATAGAGTTCAACAAAATATTTCAAAATATTTTTTCCAAAAGTAGTTATACGATGCATGTATAAACAAGACATCCAATTCATATAACCATGGAGATCAAACCAAAACATGTAAAAACATATTTTTATCAAAACATTTTAGAAAGTGAGCCTCAACCCCAAGGGCTAGCTTCAAACTTCTAGAAACACATTTTTTCCAAAAGTTTTCGTAAAAACTCCTTTTTCAAACCATCCGATGAAAAGAGGGAAGCCAAAACCCAACAACCGAACCACCAACACATCACCAAACACTCACACAGGGCCCCAGTCGATTGGCCTAAGCCCCCAGTCGACTGAAAATTTCACTGGAAAATGAGAACCAAAACAGAAGGGATTTCAGTCGACTGACCCTCCAGGTCCAGTCGACTGAACTCACCAAATGATGATCCGATCGACTAAACTCACCCAGAAAATATTTTTGAGCTTCGGGTTCGCTGGTTTTTGCTTTCAAAACTCAAATCGAACCTCCAAACACCCATCAAACACTCATTAAACACTCTCAAACATGAACACGCCCAAGCCTCGCACCACAACCGCGAAAAGAAACCCTCAAAATGCACTTTCATCCACCGAAAATGCCAAAAATAGTTTTAAATCAAAATTCAGATCTAAAATGTAAATCACCTTTTCATGAGTTTTTAAAAGGTAGAAATGCACAAGATTACATATTACACTCTTATACAGCAGTAGAATCTGAGATCCTACGTCGTTGGGTCAAAAACCCGACGCCTCGATCTACATGCAAATTCGAGTTTCGTCGAAATCAAATTCCGTCCGGATGGATGCGTAGACCAGAAAGCCAATAACAAGGATCTGCTGTTGGATCGTTGAAAATCGAGCCCCGGGCCCCCGAGAAGTAAGAGAAAAGGTAGAGAGAATTTGGACGAAACTTAGGAGTTAAGTTTTGAAAACATTTAACTCCAGATATTTATAGACCTCCAAAATATCTTTTTTTTTTAATTTTCAAAATTCGCACAGAAACTCCCTACAATCCCGAGAAATAACCCCGTATGCTCAGATTAATCAAATACAGGCATAAAAACACATATAAGCATATTAAGGCGAAAACGCCAAAACATGTACAAAACACCTAACATGCATATATATATACGAAAAATCAAACGGTACAGGGTCTCACAAGAAGGATTAATTCCTACAAAATATTTTGAAAAAGCTAAACAAAGTTTGCATACTGCTGATGGCAGTTCAATGAAAATAAATTACAAATTATCTAATGCTTACATTTGTAATCAAGGCATATGTCTTCAAACAGAATTTGTCTTAGTCCAAAATTTACCTCAACATATAATTTTAGGTACTTCATTTTTAATAATGATATCCATGCAGAAAAAGTGTCAAACATTTTGGATAGGAAGTGACAGAAAATGAAGCCTCCAGGATTGTATTTATAAGGCAAGAAAATGCGGAAAATCAAAATTTCGGCAAAAGGAATGTCTTACGTGGCGACCGCCACCTTAGAAGTGGCAACCGCTAACCCTAAAAAGCATTGTACAGTGATATCAACCCTTTGACCAGGCGATCGCTGGGTTTGAAATGGCAACAGCCATGTCAGTCTTCTTATAAGTGGCGACTGCTATGTTGTGTTGTGGCGATCGCCATGTTGTAACATGGCAGGTATGCATCAGTTTGCAGTCTGTAAGATTTGTATAAATTTTGATATCGTGCATCCATAGCAGTTTGAACACGAAATAAAAGGAGAACATACAGCAGATAAATAGAAAGCAATAAATGGCACGAAGGCCCAAAAATGCATTAGAAAAAAGGAAAATATATCAAAAAGTAAACCGGGCACCCAGGCCCAATAACCAATAGACAGGGTACGAAGGCCCATAAATATATCAAACTGGGGCATGGAGGCCCATGAAAGCCAAATGTATCAAAATAAGTGTATCAGAGTAAATGTAAACTATGGGGGAGCTCTCTCTCTCTCAAGTATGCCTCGGGCGGACCCGGCGGGTAGATAGACCGGCCTCCTCTGAGCTATCATCCTCAAAGAGCCGGTCAAAGTCATCGCCATCATCACTACCAGAAAAGGAAGATATGGCTCTTGAGCAGCTCCGAGCATCAGAGACAGATCCTCTAACGCAAGCTCTGGGGGAAGTAGCACGGGATCCGCGACCTCGAGCTGGAACTGGGGGCGGAGCAAGAGCAGGCTGAATCAGGGCCTATGGTGATTCGATGCCGCCAGCAGGTACTAGAGGCTGTTTAAAAAAAGGATAAGAACAGAGTACAAAAAAGTACAGAAAAGGTAAAAGGGGTTGCAAGAACACTCACTATAGCCGCTGGAGTAAAAGTGATGCCGGCCGCTCGGACAGTGGCGTCAAGATGACGGATCAGTGCTCTCTGACCAGTGAAGACCAGCAGCAACTGATCCATCCATGTCTTATTAACCTGTAAAAAGAAGTTAAGCAGTTTGAGTAAGCAAGTAAAGAAACTAACCAAATAGAGGGAGAAAGGACAAAGACAAACCTGACTAAGCTCAGCCCTGAACTCAGGTGCTGGCAGAACGAGAACCGGTAAAGGGAAGGGGTAGCCGTATGCTACTGTATGAATCACCCATTAAATCTCTGGGTCCCTTATCCCTCCAGCAGCCTCGTCAGCAGCAGCGGCTCCAGCAGCACCAACATCAGCATCCTCTGGTGCTCATCCCCTCCTCCTGCCATCAGGGGTAGCGAGGCCAGGTCCTAATGGACCTAGTAAATGGGCCCGAGCCCAGGCGGTGTAGTCCCCCTCTAGTACTAGTAGCTCTGAAATTTGGGTCCCCACCGTCTCCAGCAGCAAGTCGACGCGGCCTAGAAGCTCGGCCCGGCGCATGCGTACTGGAGGAACCACCGGTATACGAAAATGATCCTGGCCAAGCGACTGGCAAATCACTCACTCCCCTAGATAATACTTCCTACCGAATGGACACTCCAGCAGGATCCTCCTCGAGCTAAGGTCCCGGCTGCGCATCAGATCCACACTGGCCCGATCCTCTACTCCCCGTCAGACATCCCAATGGACCTACAGCAGTTCAAAGTACAGTGAGCAGTTCAGTATGATAATCAGTGTGCAGTGATTTGTGTGAACAGGAGTAGTACAGTATAGTGCAGTGAACAGTGTAATGTAGAAACTAATGAACCTGGTCAGGGGTCAGCCAGCCAAGTGATACTCGGAACTGATCAATGTCCTTCCCTCCAGCCTTCTTTCCCTTCAGGACTCAGGACCACCGAGTCGCTCAGGTAATGACCAAAGGATCTGCCACAGAGTTCGCTGGGACGTGAAGCCCGAGGAACTCATAAGTCCATAGTAGTAAAGGAAAGATGTCAGCGAGCAGAAAATGAATAAACAAAAACGAATGAAAAATGCAAAAACTAAATCATACCTTCTAGACCCTCCAGTATCCCCCGATGCTTAGCTCTTGAGAAAATCGGGTCAGTGACTTCATAAAGCCATAAAGGGTAGCCAGAGCATTGCCTCCCCAATCGTATGAAGCAACCCGATCAAGACGAGCCAGGGCGCCGAGGTAGTACAAGTGAATGGTGTTCTCCTTGTTCGAAAACAACGAGGTACCAAACAAATAAAGAAGGAAGCCTCGGGGAACCCACTCGTAATGTCGGGGATCGATGCACTGGAAGTGATGAAAGCACTCAAAAAACAAGGTGTATCGGACCCGGTCTCTGTCCATCTGTGCTGTAATGGCCCCAAGAAAGTACATCAGTGCATTAGCAGAACGTGCGACAGTCGTATCAAATGGAATGGGGGCTCCTCCGACCAAAATGTCGGTGATCAGCGAGAAGTCAACAGCCGTCAGCGTAGCCTCGAAGATAGTGAAGTGGAATGTGTTGGTGGTATCCCACCACCGCTCGGCCAAGACCGTCAGCCATACCCAACCATTGCTCATTCTACCTAGAAGGGGTATGAACTGAGCAAAACCGAAGGCATCGATAATAGCCCAACTGGGAGTAGGGAGGGCACCATACCACTCCAACACCTCCTTAGAGGTAGAACCTCTAAAGCCTCTGACATAATGACCAGCTTGAAAAGAGAAGACAAACAGAAAATACATAAGAAGCATAATACGTACATGATACATGCACCTGATGACCCAAGAACAAATCTTCTAACCCTAGGTTCGTGTGTAAGTGACGACCCTTCAGTTCCCTCAAGCCCTGATAAATCAAGCACCCTAACCCTAGGTTCGTGTGTAAGTGACGACCCTTTGGTTCTTTCAAGACCTGATAAATCAGCCACCCTAACCTTAGCTTCGTGTAAGTGATGACCATTCGGTTCCTTCAAGCCCTGATAAATCAGGCACCCTAACCATAGATTCGTGCGTAAGTGATGACCTTTCGGTTCTTTCAAGACCTGATAGATTAGGCACCCTAACCCTAGATTCGTGTGTAAGTGATGACCCTTCGGTTCTCAAAACATTCCCTACTTCGTCCCAATTTTCTAAAAACTTTTTCCTTAGCTTTTAAGGAATTTTTGAAAATTTTCCAAGAGTGTTTCCTAATTTTCTAAAAGTTTTCCAAAAATTTCTAAACAATTTCCAAATTTTCTAATTTTATCTTTCTTAAATTTCTAAAAAATTTCACAATTTTCCTAAGTTTTCTAAGATTTTTTAGAAATTTTCCTTAAATTTTCTAATTCTTTTTCGGGACTTTTGAAAAAATTTCTTGCTTTTCTGTTTCTTTTTTCTCTAAGATTTTTTTTTTGAAAAATGCCCCTCAAAATTCTAGAGTTTGTGAAAATTTGTCCCAAGTTTTAGGATTTTTGACAAGGTTGCCTTTAATTTTCTAGGATGTTTGATAAAATTATTTTAGTTTTCATGCCTCAAAAATAAAAATTTCCCCCTTAGCTTTTCATGTTTTCAAGCATTTTTTATTTTTGCAAAAATTATTTCCTCTTTTAGTATTTGTGCAAAACCTAGTATCCCTACTGTTTTAATCTCTATAGTAAAATTGCCTATATTAAGTTCAAATTTAAATTATCAAAATAAAATAAATCATCATTCATCATCATCATGTGGGGAATCCTAGGCATGCGTCTACGTTTCGATATGTCATAATGTTCACGCTTTAGTATTGAACAAGTGAGTTTCGAAAACTTACCGAAGGTTGCTGGTGAGAAATGTGGTGGTCGGGCTCCCGCAGTAGTACATCTGCAGCAATGGAGTCTGTAGGTGGCTCGTATCGCCCCATCCCACCTAGAAGCAAGCGATGGGGGACTGGAGCGTATATATGCGGATTAAAAGGCACAGGATGGCCCTCTCCGACATCAGGGTCCAGAAAGTCAGCCATCGAGGCCTCAGCAGCAACATCTGCAGTCGCCTGTGCCTCAGCAGCTCCTCGTGCCTCCTCCTCAGCAACACGGTTGGAGGCGCGCTCCGCCTCGAGTACGTAGGCATCCATAGTAGTAGCAGGACGCGTGCTAGAGGAGTTCCCAGTGGCAGAAGGGCCTCGTCGTGCCCTGAGGTCATCATCCCCATGGCCTTGGCCCGCCATGAAGAGAAAGGGATATTACAAATAAAAGGGTAAACATCGTGTGAAAAGCAAGAAGAAGCGAGAAAAGATCGAAGGTTGGGAAACAAGAGAAAAACAAAGGAGAGTTTGAGAAAGAGGCGAGAGAGAACAAGAGCTATAAAGAGAGTGAGGTGAGCAGAATGAACCTAACTCGCGCGCCTGGAAGACCTTATGCGCGCATGGAGGTGGCGGTTGCCACCTTTAAAATGAGCGACCGTCATGTCAGCGAAGAGACACATGGCGACCGTCATGTTGGAAGGGCTTTTACCTAGCGGCCGCCATATTAGAGGGGTTTTGGCTTAGCAACCGCCAACATTTCAGTAGTCACGCCATGTCAGATTCTGTTTGGAGGCCCTCGATTTGCGTGTATATATATTTGTTTATTATGTTTACTTTGTTAGCAAAAATAATTTCCAAAACAAAAAAAAAAATTTCCCGATAAAATAAGTTTTCTTTCTTTTGTGTGTGAGTCTTTCCAAAAAAAAAAGGATTTTGCATTTAGAAATAATTTTCTTCGAAAATAATTCCAACCCTTACCTGTTCGATAAATGTAATTTTAAGCTGTAATTTCGCTTTCAATTATTTTTATTTCGCGCTTCGTTCCAAATTTTTAGGTTACAACTCGACCTATTAATTCGTGATTATCCCATATCTCGTTCTAAATTTTTAGGTCTTAACTCGACCTATTAATTCGTTATTATCCTTTTCGATAAATTTAATTTTAGGCTTTCATTTGGCTTTCAATTATTTTTTATCTAATGCCTCGTTCCGAATCTTTAGGTCTTAACTCAACCTATTATTCGTGGTTATTATCCTCGATATGAATAGCTTTAAGTCGTAACTTGGCTTTTGACTATTTATTGTCTCGAAAATTGTGAGATCTTAACTCGACCGATTAATTACTTTCCGAGTTAAGATAATTTCTTGGATCTTAACTCAATTCTTTGAATTATTTTACCTCCAGCCGAGTTCTTAGATTTTAACTCGATCTTTGGTTTGCCCGTTTATGCTCCCTTTAGATCTTAACTCGATCTTTAAAATTTGTTCGACCATACTAATATTTGCATCATGTTAACCTTTGCATCATATTTCTCATCATTGCTTCTTTGCATTTTGCCCCAAGAATTACATTTTGGTCTGATCTTTAGCAAAGGGGTACGTAGGCACCTTGATGAAAATTCGAGTACGACCAACATCATATGCATGCTTGTGTGTTTTGTGGCCTAAGATTGACAGCTCCGTCAAATGGTTGTTGTCTTTGGATCTTTGATATAAGTTGCAACACGCGCTGCTATGCAAGTTATATCAAAAAGGGGCAACTGTAGACACCCAATTTGACCCCGTCTAATCTTAGGTGAATCCGATGATGAAAATAGTTGGAATGGTGCTTCAGTTCGATCCTCGAAAAGTGATCCAAGCTCGGTACTTGAACTCGAAACCTTCAAACCAATGAAACTTTGTTGAACCAACGATAACTTGTTGTGCAAGCAACCCATAAAGTGGCGACTACCATGTTCATTATGGCGACCGTAAATAGGACCTCTTGAAAACCCTAGCCAAACAGTGGCGATCGCCACATTCAACACGGCAATCGCGAACCCCCATTGTGGCGATTATCAACCCCCATTGTGGCGACCGTCAATAGAACCTGGTGGAATCTTTTCTGTTGTGGTGACCGCCACCTTGAACCTGGAGCCCCCCAACTCCAAATAGCCTGACGTGTCCCAAAACGTGTCAGCATCTCATTGGTTGAAAAGTTCTATAAATACCGTACCTATGATACGTTTTCATTGAGGAAAATACGAACTCTGAGTGAGAGAAACTCTACCGAGTCGCTGAGCAATTCCAAGCCCCGACGTCAAAACTCTGCAGAAATACCAAGATTCGAACTTTCGACAGCTATTTTGAAAACCTAGCTTGGGATCACTATTCAAGGATTGGACCATCGAAGTATATTCCCTGACTTGAGGGTCCACGGCAATCTAGGTACCTTCTTTAGATCCCCGATCTTTCTAACTCCATTCCCACTCTTTTGCAGCAATCGGGTTAAATTCAATTTTAATTTGCGTATTTTTTTCATTTATATAATTAACCTTGTTTCTTGTTTAAGTTTCTTCATTTAGTGTAGTCTTTTAATTAATTGCTTAGTTTACACATTCACACAGAGCACATTGTCCTTTTCTTTAATTCATTCATCAAATAGTGCTAATATAATTTAGCAATATGACTAGTAATGACATTATTGTTATAATTCAAGCACTTACACAAAAAATAGTTGTAATTGTCGATATTATACCCATTTAATTTTAGTATCCTATTTCTTTTCTTTTATTTTCTTTTTATGTTCTAGCATTTATTTTTTTTGTTTTCTTTTTGTTAGTCTAATTTTTATTTTTTCCTACCATTCCATTTCATTTCATTTCTTTTCTTGTAACATTAATATTCTTTTTTTTCTTTCTTAAAGCTCTTTATTTAGCTTTTATTTCTCCATTCCTTTTAATGTTAATGTAGTTTTTTTTCTAGCATTTTCTTTTCCTTTCTTTTCAATTTGCTATATTTTTCTTTTCTTTTGTCATTATTTTCTTTCATGTGATAAAACACCAAATAAATCAAAAAAGTCTTTTAAGTTAGATTTCGCAAATATTAATGTAATTTTCTTGTCTTTTGTTTTATTCTCCTTTTATTTTCTTTTTTCTCTTTTAAAATGTAAATAGTTAAATTTTCTTTTCTTAGTATGACATTTTCTAAACTCTCGCCATTTTTAGCATAAGTTTCTTTTGTAAGCTTTCTTTCTGATATAGAATTTTAATACATCTTTTATCTTTAGTATTTCTTTTCCATTTATTCATTATGTTAATGCTAACCTAGTTTATTTTGATATTATGAATGATCTTAGTTTGTTTAATAGTTTAGTTTATTTCTTGCCAACAAATCATGTTTAGGTAATTCTAGCATCTTTAACCCTCCACCCTCCCCCCTCCCTTTTTTTACTCTTTCATTTCAACCATACTAGATTAGTTTATTTTTGTAAATATTAGACGTGGATATGTTCTATGTATCATTTAGATATAAATTGCATGCTCTATGACTTAAGATTTTATCAATTTATTTGTTTCAATTTGGAGTGCTATGTATATGTTTCGTATTTTTTTCATATTTGATTTTGGATGTTCTCTGTTTGTCTCAATTTTTTTTATTTGCATGCATTTGAGAAAATTCTATTAAAGAACCAATGATGATTAGTAGAGGCCAACCTAACAGTTGAGCGAACGGGGTGCCTAACACATTTCTCGATTCGTACCTTAGCCCCCAAATCCTATTTCTCTGGTTAACGTTTTCAAGATCGTAGCCATTTTTGTTTTTCTTAATTTTTCTCAAAAATTAAGTGGCGACTCTACTTTAAATAAAAATATATTTTCAAATTTTGATTTTTAAGGTGTTAAAGTATTTTTTAAATATCTTTGAAGTCCATTATTTTTGAAACATTTTCAAAACTCCAAATCCCAACGCCACAGAGAGTACTAAGACCCCACCACCTCGTTAACAGGGACCTACACTGCGCACGTTTTCGAACTTTCACCGATGAGCAATTGCGGCCCAACTCAACACACACTGTTACGGCACATCTATAGAATCATTTAAAACCTAACTGTAGCTCAACTACGAAAAATCCGTACAACAGTTATACATCAACATGTATAAAAAGAGATCTAATTCATTAACATGGAGATCTACTAGTATGTAAAAACATACTTCTATCAAAACATTTTAAAAGCTTAGACTCAACCCCGATGGATAGCTTTAAACCTTCAAAAAACACATTTTTCACAATTCTCACTAAACCTCTGTTTTCAAAACCTCATTTTTGAAAACCACGGATATAAACACATCCAAACCATGTAATAAACCAAGAAAAGTGTAAAAACATGCTTTTTACCCAAAAAACAAGGTTTAAGCATGAAAATAACATTTAATGCATTTTTTATCCGGTAAAAACGCATATAATTACACATAGCACCCTTTAACAACAGTAGAGTTTAGGATCCTACCTCGGTAAGTCAAAACTCAAAACCTCAAAAATTGAATTTCGTCGAAATGAGAATCCATCCGGATGGATGCAAAGCTTACGCCACGTATAGCAAGGATCCACAAATAAATTAACAAAAAATTAAGTCCCGGGCCCTTGAAATCTAGAGAGAATGGAGAGAAAATGAAAAACTTAGTCGAGAAGTTATGTCTTCTAAAATATCTCCAGCCCCTGGATATTTATAGAACACGAAAAAACCACCCTCCAGTCGACTGACCTGCCTTGTCCAGTGGATCGAATGGGATCACTGTCGACCCAGTCGACTGGATCATTCAGTCCAGTTGACTGGACTGCTGGGTAAACACGGTCCTTTGCGACCAACTGGTTTTTCAGCCTTAACACTAGCCAAACAAGCCTTAAGCAAACTCAAGAAAGCGTAAAACACATCTACACATGTTGTTCTACAACAATGAAACATAAATCATTCACTGAGGATATACATATAATGAAAGAAACACGTCATATATACATATATATAACTCAAAAATAAAACAGATTCGGGTCTCACAAATATATTTTAATACCTCAAGTCAAACTAGCTGTTATGCACTTAAATTTGAATTCCATAACAAATCAGTCAACTGATGTAGTTGTCTCGTCGACTGAGGTGCTTAATCAAACCAAATCTCACAAAACAGAAAGTTTTCAGTCGATTGGGGCCTTAAGTCTAGTCGACTGAACCTGTTTTAGGTGCTATCAGTCGACTGATCTTTTGATCCAATCGACTAAACCTGTTTTGGTTCAATTTTTGACTTTTATCAACATGTTTTGAATGTTTGATCATGTTTATTTAATTGAGAAAAATATTGATTTAAAATCTTCAAAAATATTTCTCAATGTGTTTATCATTAGAATAGTATTTATGACTTTAGGTTTCTTTTAAAACATTTTGACATGAATTCTTTAGATCAATTTTGAGTTCCTATGAGCTTCAAGAAATATATTCAAAAATAGTAAACTTACATTGATCCTAAATTGCAATACAAATAAAAGACTCAAAAACTTAGTCTTCAAGTTCTTTGCTCCATGGTCTTGTAGCCATAATGATTTTGATTTGAATGCATTATGGCTTATGGTCCTTGTGCTTGAAATAAATTCCTGAAATATTCTCAATTTGCACAATTAAACATCATGGTTTGTTATCATAAAAATGGTTGTTGATACCTTGTTTAGGCTAACAATCTCCCCATTTTTTATGGTGACAAAATAAGGAGTAAAATAATGTGGTCGCAAAATAATGTAGTAAAACTATATAATGCTAACCCTCACAATATGCAAGGTTACATGTTATCATGGAATAGCATATTTGAAGACTTAACAATTCTTGATTTTATCTTTGAGAGCAAAGTAAGCAATTCACATTCAACATTTATCCATTCAATATGATGAGTCATGCATTCATAGTTTGAATATCCAAGTCATGTATGTATATCAATACATCCCCTTGACCCAAATCAAAAGTTTTAAATTTGAAGTACATTCATTCAAAAACAAGCTAGTACATTCATTCAAAAACAAGATAGTACAATCATTCAAAAACAAGCTACTATTTTGCCTTCTCCCCCTTTTTGTCATAATAAAAAAGCTAGAGAGACGAAGGTGTCATCGTCATCGGTATCGGCAGCCTCATCATCTCCTTATGATGTGCCACCAGCACCTCCAGAACAATCATCATCTGGTGAAGAAGTGGGATAGGGTGGAATGCTAAGAGCATCTTCAATGCGAGTTAGGCGTTTGTGTACTTTTTGGAATTCTTCTTTAATTTCTTTTGTGAGAGATCTCACTGGCCCCTTTAGTAACAACTGGGAGGAATGATCTAGAGGAGGATCCACCGGAGTAGGAGTGGTGGGTGAATCTTGATCGCTAGCGTCCTCGTCCTTGTCACTATCCGGAGCCACAGGTGGTTCTTCCAGTTCTTCCTCTTGTTCTTGAGCTATTTTTGGAACCCAGTTGTCACCACGGAGATAATATCCCATGAGTTTTAGGGATTTAGCAGTGATGAAATCTGTGGGTTTTGGTGGGAGAAAGTTGGATGGAGTGGAAGAAAAACCAAAAGACTCAAAGAGAGGAGTGAGATGAGCGCCATATGGTAATGTGTGGCGAGTGAAACTTTATTTGGCAAACATCCACGTGCACATAAGAAATGGAATATTAAGGCATTTGACAGTGAACACACACCGCATAATGAAGCAATCGAGAAAGAAGATGTAGTTTCGGGAACCACTACAGGGAAGGATGTTGTATGTTATGATCAAATGAACTATTTTCGCTGTGAGAGTGAGTTGAAAGTATTTTGGCGTGAAAGTGAAATTTACAGCCGGTTTAGTCATAACCATGGGTAGGAATTTTTGAGGAGTAAAGCCTTGTTCCATAATCCAACTAGATGAAGGTTGAGGGCAAACAAAATCGCCTCTACCCATGCCAAATAGATTGGCAATGTCTCGATCGGTGAATCGATAGTGTTTGCTGTAGAGATAGGTGCAAAGGAGAGTGTAAAGATCATTAGGTCGTGTTTTGGGTTCTTTGGTAAGGTTCGAATAGAACAACCGAATATGTTGCGGGAACATACCATTTGGTTGGTAGAATAAGATTGCACCCCATCCGATATTTGAAAAGAGATGACATGCATGGGGAAAGTGGGCATTCATGAATTCCATATGGAAAAACTTACCGAATATTGGTTCTAGGGAACGAAGATGATTTTTGTAGAGTATATTTTCCTTCTCGGTTGAGAACCATTTTTCATTTTCATCTGAGGATATTGAATCTTAATAGGTGAATAATGTTTGAAATTCTAAAACTAGGGTTTCGAATTTCTCAAATATATGATACGAAAAAGGAGATTGAGAGAGGGAAAAGGAATGAAAGAGGAAGATTGAGTGTTTATGGATGAAAGGGATGAAAAGAAATGAAAGAGGAAGAAAATGGGAGCCTAGAGAGAGTGAGGAGTCGAGAGAGGGAAACAGAGAAATGAAAAAAATATTATGCGTTAATACAAATCCCGACACTTCAGTCGACTGAAGTAAAGGGTTAGTCAACTAACCGGTTAAAAACAAGCACAAATTGGATTCCAGTAGGTTTTCAGTCGGCTGGGGCTTGGGCTTCAGTCGACTGGACCTCAATCAGTCGACTGGACTGAGAATTTGAACCAATTTGTGCATTCCAGAAACTTTTCAGTCGACTGGCCTCCCTTTGTTTTATGTTTTGATTTATTTTACACTACTTCTCGAGTATGTAATAATCCTAATTCTCTTCTTATTAAAATAAAGCGATCCTCTTTGCGTGGTTTGGC
This sequence comes from Heliamphora exappendiculata, assembly GCA_034768845.1. NCBI lineage: Eukaryota > Viridiplantae > Streptophyta > Magnoliopsida > Ericales > Sarraceniaceae > Heliamphora > Heliamphora exappendiculata. Next base: position 44,840 of record JAOTRH010445825.1, read on the forward strand.
AAAAATATCGGCCCATTGTTCATTTGTGCAAACGAAGTCGAGATAAATATCACCTTTTTGGACATGATCACGAATAAAATGATGTCATATTTTGATGTGTTTTGTTCGAGAGTGCAATATAAAATTTTTAGAAATATTAATTGCACTTGTATTATCATATTTAATGAGCACAATATCGTAGTTTAATTTAAAATCTTGAAATTGTTGTTTCATGGATAAGATTTGGGCACAACAACTACCCGCGGCTACATATTCAGTTTCGACGGTTCACAAGGCTACTGAATTTTGTTTCTTGGAGAACCAAGAAACAAGTGAGTTTCCTAGGAAATGACAAATCTCACTAGTGCTTTTGCGATTGATAGTGTATCCGGCAAAATCCGCATCAGAATAACTGATTATTTCAAAGGAAATGAATTTTGGATACCATAAACCGATGGCTACTGTCCCGATTAAATATCATAAAATTCTTTTAACCGCAATTAGGCGTGATTCTTTTGGACATACTTGAAATCCAGCACACATGCATACACTAAGCATTATGTCCGGTCTACTAGCAGTTAAGTATAAAAGGCTATCGATCATACCTCGGTAGTGCTTAGTGTCTACCAGTTTCTCTTGTTCGTCGATGTCGAGCTTTGTTAATGGACTTATGGGTGTTCTCTAAATTTTTCCATCTTCCACGTTGAAACGTTTGAGCAAATCCCTTATGTACTTTGATTGGCTTACAAACGTTCCCTTTTTGGCTTGTTTGATTTGAAGTCTGATGAAGAATGTAAGTTCGCCCATCATGCTCATTTGGAATTCCTTTTGCATAATCAATGAGAATTCCTTGCACAAACTTTCGTTAGTGGCACCAAATATAATATCATCAATATATATTTGAATAATAAGCATATCCTCATGGTTTGTTTTTACAAAAAGCATTATATAGATTTTGCCTCTTATGAATCCATTTTCTAGTACGAAACCACATAATCTTTCATACCAAGCTCTAGGAGCTTGTTTAAGACCATAAAATGCTTTGGACAATTTGAAAACATGATTTGGATAATGATACTTTTCAAAACCCAGCGGTTGTTCAACATAAACTTCTTCAGTGATAATGCCATTCAAAAATGTACTTTTTACATCCATTTGATATAGTTTGAAGTTTTTATGTGATGCATATGCAAGCAGCATATGTATGGCTTCCATTCTCGCTACGGGTGCATAGGTTTTATCAAAATCTATAACTTTTTTTTATTGTAACCTTGTGCAACTAATCTAGCCTTGTTATGGAAAACAATGCCATTTTCGACCTTTTTATTTCTATAGATCCATTTGGTTCCAATTATAGTAAGGTTTCTAGGTATAGGAACTAAATACCACACTTCATTTCTTTCGAATTGATTAAGTTCTTCTTACATTGCCATTATCCATGAATCATCTTTTAACGCATCACTTATATGCTTTGGTTCTTCTTGAGATACAAATGCACGATGATTACTAATATTTTTGTTGAAAGATCGAGTAGTTACCCCTTTTGATGGTTCACCAATAATTTGATCCAAAAGGTGATCTTTCACTATCTTCCATTCTTTTGGTAATACTTCAAGTTCTTCTTGATCTTGGTTATCGATATAGATTTCGATGTTTTTTCCTTTATCGTCTTTGATTTGCAAATTTTCTAGATCTTTGAGAATTTCTACATCATCATCATTAGAAGTCTTGGAAGAGAAAGGATTAGTTGCATCAAATCTAACATGAATAGATTCAATTAGAATCATTGTTCTTTTATTGTAGATTCTATACGCTTTGCTATTTGTTGCGTAACCAATAAATATACCTTCATCCGGTTTGGAATCGAATTTACCCAAATCATCTTTTTCATTTAAGAAAAAACATTTGCAATCGAAAACATAAAAATAAGAAATGTTGAGCTTTCTTCTATTCCACAGTTCATAAGGAATTTTGTTTAGATAAGGTCTTATGTAAACTCGATTCATTACATAGGAAGCGGTATTAACCGCTTCGGCCAAAAAGTATTTAGGTAAATTATGCTCATTTAACATAGTTTGAGCCATTTCTTGTAATGATCGATTTTTTCTCTCTACAATCCTATTTTGTTGAGGAGTTCGAAGAGCTGAGAAATTATGAGAAATACCATTTTGATCACAAAAATTTTCAATCTCTTTATTTTTAAATTCTCCTCCTCTATCACTACGGATGTGTAAGATAGAATAGCACTTTTCATTTTGAAACTTTCTACAAATTTTGGCAAATACAATATGTACTTCATCTTTGCAAGCAAGAAATAAAATTCAAGTATACCTTGAGAAATCATCAACTATGACAAATTCGTATACTTTTCTACTATGATGTTGAACTTTCATAGGACCAAATAAATTAAGATGAAGTAATTGAAGTGGCTTATTTGTGAAAATATCTAGTTTTCTTTTGAAACTTGTTTTGGCTTGCTTACCAAATTGACAAGTATCACAAAATTTGTCTTTAATAAATTTGATTTTGGACAAGCCTTTCACCAAATTTTTCTTGACAAGTTTAGATAGGAGATCTATGCTAGCATAACCTAGCCTCCTATGCCACAACCAACTTGTTTCATTTAGTGTCGAAAAGCATTTTACATTTTGAGAATTTAATTTATCAAAATTTAAGATATATACATTTTCAAAACGTTCTGTAACAAATAAAACTTTATGATCATTTTTATTTTCGACAATAGAAGTGTTATGCTTAAATGTTACACTAAAACCTTTATCACATAATTGACTTATACTTAAACGGTTGTGATTTAGGCCATCAACAAGTAAGACATTATCAATGTGAAGAGATAATTCTTTACCAACTTTATCTTCACCGCTGATCTTACCTTTTCCGTTATCTCCAAAGGTTACATAGCCTCCATCTTTAGGTTTTAAACTCAAAAATTTTATTTTGTCTCCCGCCATGTGCCTTGAACATCCACTATTCATGTATCGCTTTTCTTTAGAGGAGGTGGACTTTAAGCATACTTACAAAACAAGTTATGTGACTTTCTTTGGTACCCAAATCTTTTTGGGTCCTTTAAGATTAGTGTCTTTAACTCTCCATACTAATTTTGTGACACCATTCTTTCTTTTTGATGGACAATCAAGTTTAATATGCCCATTTTTCATACATAGAAGACAAGTTGTGTGTTTATAAAAGTTTCTTGAAGATGAGACATGAAAATGTTTGGATTCTTTCACAAAATAGTTCTTAGAGTTTTTCTTGTTGTTTGATTCTGCATTATAACCAATGCCCTATTTATTTAAGGACATTTTTTGAGCTTCCAAAAGTTTTTCAAAATTTTTTTTTTGCATTTGTAAACTTGTAAATAATTTTGGAGTAGTGATCTACTTTCTTTTTCAAATCATAAGAGATATCGTTTTCAAGAACTTTTTCTTTTAAAGTGTTTAGTTCATTTCTCAAAAGTTCATTTTCTTTTTTTAATTGAGAAATCTCATGTGAGATCCGAACCCGTCACTTTTTGAGATATTTATATATGTTTGACGTGTTTCTTTCAGTATATGTATCTCTTTGGTTTATAGCTTATGTTTCAAGTCGTAGAACAACAGGTGTAGATGTGTTTTACGCTTTCTCGGGTGTCGTTTTTCCCGTTTGGTCTTAACCTTTAAAATTTAATTTCTTCCCACCCAGCGTTAACCGCTCGAGCGGTGGGAGTGTGCTTGAGCGGGGTAGTGGCAGAGCGTGGCTCAGTGAGGTGACCGCTTGAGCGGTGCTTGGGTGCTTGAGCGGTGGTGTGGCAGAGTTGTATGTCGACAAGGGGTCCGCTCGAGCGGTGGGGTCTTGGCGCGAAAATCTATAAAGTGTGCAAAAATATCTTTTGAGTCCCAAAATATCTTTTTCAAGCAAGTCTTCTCTCTCCCTTCTTTTCTTTACCTTCTCTCTAGGTTTTGGGAGGGGCCGGGCTTAGTTTTTGAACGTCGAATAGCCGATCCTTGGTATAGGTGACGTGGGCTTCGTATCCATCCGGATGGATTCTCATTCCAACGAAGTTCAATTTTCTAAGCTTTAAGTTTCGACTCACCGAGGTAGGATTCTAGACCTTACTGCTGTTAAAAGGTGTTAAATGCAATTATATGTGTTGTCGCCGGGTAGAAAGTACATCAAATGTGATTTCATGTTTAAACCTTGGTTTTGGGTAAAAGTGGGGTTGAGTCTCAGCTTTTAAAACGTTTTGATGAAAATTATGTTTTAAATGGTTGTTAATCTCCATTGTGGATGAATTGGATCTCTTTTATACGTGTTGTTATATAAGTGTTTTATGGATTTTTGTAGTTAAGCTACGTTATGGTTTTGAAATGATTATCCATAGATGTACCGCGACAGTGGATATGATGAGTTGGGCTTCTATTGCTTCTCGGTGGAAGTCTAAAAATGTGCGCAGCGTAGGTGCTTTGTACCTTTGGGTTAGTCCTCGTAAATTAAGTCGGTTGCCTCTGTGAATGGCGTTGTGTGGGTGCTTTGTACCCTCGGGTTTTGGGCCCGTAAATTAAGCAGTAGGTGTTTTGTACCTTCGATCGTGAAAATCCATAAATTAAGCTTTAGATTCTTCGTACATCGGTCGTGAAAATCCGTAAAGAGTCGGTTGCCTCCGTTAATAACGTCGTTGTTATAACTCCGTATAGACCTTGTCATTACTTAGCAGGCCTTGGGTGGCTTTAGAGTAATGGACATGAGACTATAGTTGTTACCTTTGTCTGTGTGGCAGAGTTGGTACATAGAATTTTATTTTATCTTGTCTCCTCGGCTGTGGGTCCCGAGTGGAGAATATTATTTTTATCTTGTTTTTCTCGACTGTGTGTTCCGAGTGAAAAATATTATTTTATTACTGCTTTTCCTTAACTGTGATATGATATATGTGAGGATGATATGCATAGTTTCAATCATGGAAAATTTGTGATTTTCAAGATGGAAAACTTGTGATTTTTGAGAGAAAAATATTTTTGACTCCTATGGTTGAGTCTTTATGCTTATGATTGGATAACCTACATTACAACTTTGTTGTCTATTCCTATTGGGTTTAAGCTCATTGTGTGGGATTTGTGCAAACCATTTTCAGGTGAACATGAGAAGTTGACCTAGATGCCCGTAGTGACGTAAAACTTGCTGTAGTAGTTTTTGAGACATGTAATTTTGCATGTGATGCCTGTTTCTAAAGGCAAGTTTTGTACGTCTTGTGACGATATACTTATTCATGTATGGAACTACACGTTTACTGTTTATGAGAGATGAACCTTGGGTATATTTTATCCATCTGTTGTATATTTTTGAGTTAATGGCTTTCCAACTACAAATCTTATTTTCATAAACGGTGTTTGGTTGGCTTTTGCGTGACCCTGGTGTTTGGGGCGTGACATCTAATTTTTATAAATTTTTGTCACTTTGTCAAATTTTACTTTATAAACAAGTTTTTCTTTTTCTAAGGATTCAACTTGTAAATCGTGATCTTTTTGTTTAATTGAAAATGACTCTTTTAAATCGCTCAATGTTGTGAATTGATTTTCAACTTCCTTAGAGAGTTTCTCATTTTTCTATTTCAAATTAAAATTTTTCTTTCCTAATTTCAAAATTTTCTTATGCAAGCTATATAATTCATTTTTAAGTTCTTCATAAGATGGCATATATTCATAAGTGCTAGATTCAACTAGAGCTAGATTCAAGTGATTTAGAGTTGGGGTGAGAATTTACCTCCTCATCCATCCTAGCCATTAAGAAAAAGTTTGCAACTTACTCATCGCTAGAGCTTTCGCTAGACTCGTTTGAGTCCGAGTCATCCCAAGTGGTAGCTTTCATGGCTCTCTTCTTCTTCTTTAGATCCTTTTTGATAAGAGGACACTCCTGCTTGATGTGTTCTATTTTCTTGCAATTGTAGCAAATAAGGGGATCTTTCCTGTAATCTCTCTTACTTGAGTCTCCCTTATCAAATATCGAGCCATTGAATTTTCTTGCAAAGCTCTTATTTCTTTTGAAAAATTTTTTGAGTCTTCTAGTAATGAGCACCATATCATCATCATCAAGCTCTTCATTTTCTCTATCACTAAAACTTTCATTTGAAGCATTTAGAGCAATAGATTTCTTTGCTTTGTTTTGCTCGTTGACTCTATCTTTGATCTTGAGTTCATACGTCAAGAGAGATCCGATGAGTTCGTCCAACATCATGACTCTAAGATTCTTTGCTTCCGAAATAGCCGTTGCCTTAGCTTCCCAAATTGGTGGTAAGGCCTTGAGCACTTTTCTTAGCAATTCATAAGATTGGTAAATTTTTCCAAGAGTATTGAGAGAATTTATGATATGAGTAAAACGAGTATACTTACTAGAGATAGTTTCATCTTCACTCATTTTGAATCCTTCATATTCACTAATTAATCTATCTATTTTAGAATCTTTAACATATTGTGTATCTTTATATGTAATTTTTAATTTTTTTCATATTTTTTTAGCATTTTTACATGTCATAATGCGGTTATATTCATTGGCGTCAATAGCACAATATAGAGCATTCATAACACTAGAGTTTATTTGGAGTAATTTCATATTACTCTCATTCATTTTTTTCTTCTAGTTTTGGAACCTCTTTTCCTTCAACGATTTTAGTGGGCGTAAAGTTATCTTGGACAATCACTCTCCAAACTCTCCAATCCATTGTTTGAATGAAGATTCTCATATTTTGTTTTAAAAATGTGTAATTAACACCACAAAAGATAGGAAGTCTTGTAGAAGATTGACCCTCTCCAAAAGGGGATACACTTGTACTTGCCATATATCTTTTCACAAAAACTTGTTAGGTAAAAATGTGACATATGCTCTCATACCAATTGTGAGTGCAATGTGATCCCAAGAGGGGGATGAATTGGATATTTAAAATTTTCTTTTAAGCTATTCAATTTAAAAGCATGCAATCTATTTTCTCTTGAACTTAAATATATATGCAAATATTTAATCAAATGGAAGTATAAAGAGTCTAAAGGTTAGAGAGAATGAAACTGATATTTTTACAATATTTGGCGCACTAGCCTACGTCCTTACTGCAAGCAACCCGCTTGAAGATTTTCACTAATCCCTCCTTATAGGTGGAGATACCTCTCTCCTTCACAAGGCGGAAAAACCTTTACACCAAGAGCGTACGAGCTCTTAAACCCAAGTGATATTCCCTCACTTGAATAAGGCTAAGACCAAGCCTCAATAATTTGATGAAGAAAGTGTACAAGAATAGGCTCCTTCAATGAGCTGATGAGTACAACGCTATAGCACACTAGTTCACTCTTTAGAAAATATATCAAATGAAGCTCAACGAAGATTTTCTAAGTGTTTCTCTCAAATATGAATCCGTATGAGAAATTTGAATGCACAATAATGAGTAATGAGAGAGTAGGATGTTAGAGAACTCCTTTGTGTGTTTTAGAACAAATTAGTTGACTGATGTGGTAGTCTAGTCGGCTGAGATGCTTAATTAAACCAAACCTCACAAAATAGAAAGTTTTCAGTTGACTAGGGCCTTAAGTCCAGTCGATTGAATCTATTTTAGGTGCTATCAGTCGACTAATCTTTTGATCCAGTTGACTGAACCTGTTTTGGTTCAGTTTTTTACTTTTATCAACATGTTTTGGATGCTTGATCATGTTTATTTGATTGAGAAAAAGATTGATTTAAACTCTTCAGAAATATTTCTCAATGTGTTTATCATTAGAATAATATTCATGACTTTAGGTTTCTTTTAAAACATTTTGTCAAGAGTTGTTTAGATCAATTTTGAGTTCCTATGAGCTTCAAGTGATATATTCAAAGATAGTGAACTTACATTGATCCTAAATTGCAATACAAATGAAAGACTCAAAAACTTAGTCTTCAAATTTTTTGCTCCATGGTCTTGTAGCCACAATGATTTTGATTTGAACGCGTTATGACTTGTGGTCTTTGTGCTTGAAATTAATTCCTAAAATATTCTCAATTTGCACAATTAAACATCTTGGTTTGTTATCATAAAAAATGGTTATTGATACCTTGCTTAGGCCAACAAGTCATTCCCCTCCACAACCTCTAGTCACGTAGCCAAAATACTTCCAACCAACCAATCGTACTTGGACAACTCGACGGAATACGACGGCGACGGTGGCAACGTAGGTGGAGCGACGATAGCAACGAAGGCGAAGCAGCAACAGAGCAGAGACGACGAGATTGACGGAGCCAACGAAGTAGCAATGGAATACAACAACAACAATCAACGGCAGAGCAACAACAGCAACGAAGGCAGAGTGATGGCGGCTTAGCAACGACTGCAAGGGAGGCGGAGCAGCGACGGATGAGGTTAATGACTATTAGATGTGGCGGTTGAGTGTTATATGTGAAACCCTAATGCTAATGACCGTGGAATGTAAAACCCTAAGTGATCAAGAGTGGTAATTTTAAAACTCAAAACGATGTCGTTTTGGCCCACATTAGATTCTACTATGGGAGGGCCACAACAGGCACACTACGGCATAAAAAAAAGAGTGAGATTCAAAAAATCCATACGAAAACAGATATTCTTACAATGCTTTTTTTTGCTTTTAAAAACCTTTTTTTTACATTTAGATAATTGCTTTTTACATTTTTTAATTCATTCCAAATTGACGAACCTGAAAAGTATATTTTTAACCATGTATTTGTAAACACAATGAAATTTTAACATTTAACTAGGGTTAATGATAAATTTAAAATAATAAAAAATGGTTCAGTTCACTCATTTTTTATCATAGTACGAAAATGTAAAAAATATAGACATAATCAAAACAATTTGTTTAAATTCTTATTCAAAAAAGAATATAATAGACAAAATTTACCTAACCCTCTTAGAAAAGGAAGAGTAATCCAATTTGTTTCGTTCATGTCAATTGCTCGATTCGATGAAAATTAGGAATAACAATGGGAACATGCCAATTATACCCGACATCTATCCTATATATTATGGCTAAACTTTATTAGCTCCTTAAAGTTTAAATTTTTATTTCATTTTTTTCTAGATTGTTGAATTTATTAAATATAAACATATATGTCAATAGTTTATTAGTTCTTATATTAATTATTTGTTCTCTAATTAGTATATGGTAACGTCAATTAAATATTTAATTTATATAAAAAATCAAATATAAAAATTATAAAGAATCTAAGTACATCTATTCTCTACTATTTTTATAAAATCAAATTTAATTATCAAATGTGAACTCTTAAATTATGGTAAGTTTAAATATATTTATGTCATAATTTATGGAACTTATTACATTTATAATTTTTTATTTGCGACTCCATTCATTAATTTAATATTTATTTAGGTAAAATAATATATTTAATTATTATTATTTTTTGATTTTCTTAAATATTTATCATAAAACTTAAGGATTAGTGTTAATTTTTTTTATTTTCTAACTTTTTTTTTTTCATTTTCTAATTTTTATCACAATATGCACCTAGTTTACGATGATGTATAATTTAAAAAATTAAATTTAGTGGTGAGATTAACCAATTTAATATAAAAGTTATGTAAATTTTTTATGTATTATTAGAATTAGTTAGTGAGAATAACTTATTTAAGATTAAATTACGTGAATCTTTGACGTAGCATTATCAGGAGTTAATTTAATAATATAAAAAATTAAAAATAAAATCAAGTGAAGTAAAATTTAATATAGTTAATCAAACAAAATAGTTAAAAACAAAGTGACTTTTTGAAATTTAGTTGAATATTAATTAGAACAAATAAAAAATAATAGAATATGTAAAATTCAAATTTAATTTTATGAATTTTCTGGCACATAGATAATGTTATTAGTAGTTTATATACATTGAATTTTATAAATAAAATTTAAAATGAACTGTTTGAATTGAAGATGAGAAATTCAGGTAAATTTGAATTAATTTTGTAATTTCTTAATCCATGTTATTACATAAGTTTTTAATTTTTTTATCCAACTAATACGAAAATAATCTCAACTCAATATTTTATCCGCATGCATAATTTATATTATCTTACTTTTTAATATCTAAACTAAAATTCAAATATTCAACATATTATTAAAATATATTTATTTTATTTCGTGCAATACGCGAGTTAACGTGCAAGTATTTATGTATGAAAATATAAAATATAAAATACATATATCACATAACAAAAGTATATAAAATACAAGAAATTGAAAAATCATCCTAAAAATTTAAAACTACAAGAATCACACATAGTTGATATATTTTTTTTTAATTTAAGAAGGTTATTCCAATTATATCTTGAACATGCTAAAAAAATAATTATGGGCCCGAGTAGGACAAAAAAGTAATATACCTAAATCAAATGCAGGGGCCAAGGCTGGGATGAATGAAGTTAATCATGCAAAAATTCACCAGGTGCCGTCTCTACCACTACAAGAAGAGTTGAATAAAGAGTTAGAGAAAAAATTATAATAATTTAAAAATTGCGAATAGTTTAAAAATTTGTAAACAATAAGAAAATTTAATAGAAACTTTAATATACACATTTTAATATTATTAGAAATATTTTGTTATAAAGTTTGAAATAATGTTATGAGTTTTTTTTTAAGAAAAATTGCATAACTTATATAATTGTTTGACAAAAAAATACTATATTAAAGGGCTTTTTGCTTTATTTGTATAAATTGCAGTTTAATTTTAAAATTCAATTTTCTTTAGTGGTGGAAGGTTTAACACTTAGAAGAATTGTATATGATAAATTTTTTTGTTAGGATATTGAAGATAAAAAAACGTTTAATAGCATTTCTCTAATTATTTTATAACTGCTTATATAATTATATTTCTAATAATGATTTGTTAGGCTGTTTTTTAACTTTTAATTTAATAGATTCAGATTTGGTTGGGAGTGTCTTTAGATATGAGTAATCTGAACAAAAATGATGAGAGTATTTTTTAGGTACGGGTTAATACCTAATTATATTACATAATGAATTTAGCTAAATCACACTAATTTTTAAAAATAAATTTTTAATATTTAAAATATTATAAAATATTAAAATAATGAGTTGATTGAAAATATAGTTAATAGAAATAGAAAATAGAATTTTGAGAAGAAAAAATACATATAATTAATAGATAATAGAAATAGAAAAAAAATAATGTTATATTTAAATTGGGAAAAAGTATCAAATTACATGCTAAAAGTTTTTTTGTTTTTTTGGGCTTTTAGCTAAAGGTCAAAAAAAATAAGTTTTAACGTGTAAAATTTATCAATAAAATTTTTAACGTGCGAGATCTAATTGCCTATAATATAAATAAATTTAACACAAACAGATAAATTTATATGTAATGCATACAGATAAATTTATCTGTCGTGTTATTTTATGCAAGACAGATAAATTTATCTGTATTTTTTATACATATAAATTTATCTGTGTATTTTTAAAACGTGTATCAAGCACACAGATATTTATCTGTTTGCCTTTTCAAAACACGTATAAAACACATAAATAAATTTATCTGTATGCTTATTTATGCAAGATAGATAAATTTATCTATGTGCTTTATACATATTTTGAAATGCACAAATAAATTTATTTATTCTAGGATTCAATTGAATTTTGCGCGTTAAAATTTTTATTAGTAGATGAAAAATATAATCGCTGCTATTTTAAAGGCCTAAAACTAATTTTTTATTTTTTAAATTAATTTTTTTATACATCCCTGCCTTTAATTTAACCTTTGGCAAGGCTCAAGAGCCCATTGAAGACAGCTTGCCGCCGTTGCTGCCGTTGTTGCAGTTCTCACCCTCCAATATCTGCAACTCCGCCATCACCATTCACCAACCAGGTAGGGAACTCTCTCTCTCTCTCTCTCTCTCTCTCTCTCTCTCTCTCTACTCCCTCCTTTGTAAGATTATTTTACTAGATGTTTGAGAGACTTGTATATTTTTCTCTAAGCTCTGTACCGATTGATTTTGGTATTCAGTAGAAATAGGGTTAGGGTTTTTGTGATTTGGGTAACTTGCAGTTAAACAGTCGTGTGATTGAAGATTCTTTTAGAAATTCAACGTTATATTTCATTTGTTGTTCCTATTTTGGATATTTTGAGATTAACAAATTGAGATTCCCCCACACGCGTTTTTGTGTGTGAACGATGTGTTTTTTGGATCCTTGACTGGCTTAGAAATTATTTCATTTTAGGATCCGACGGCATCCATCCTTTGGGCTTTTTTTTTTGGTTCACTTTGGAAAATTCTGAAGCCTGTGCATGCAATTTTTTTTCCAGAATTGATTGTTATATTTCAGCATTGCATCATGAAGTGAAATTGGAAGCAAATTCACATTGGAATTTGTTAAATCAAGCAGTTCATCCTACATTTGCTACATGTATCCTACTGAAAATAAGGCTTGCTCTACGTATCGTTAATATGTAAAAGATGCAAATGGAACAATCGGAGGGAGAGAGAATCATGCCAATGGCTCTCTCTGCATGTCAATAATATGTAAAAGATGCAAATGGAACAATTGAAGAAGAAAGAGAGAATCATGTCAGATATTGACGCTAGTTTAGCACTTCAGCTGCACAAACAGTTATTCAGCTACCTAATCAACTGGGATTGTTTAGAATGGTAGAAAACACAATAATTTGTGGGTAATTAATAAATATGTGTATATGTATGTATATATTTTAGATGGTACTTTGAATCAAGAGTTTCTTGTAAAGATCTCCAGGAGATGTGGATGACGATTGACATCCGGATGTGGAAGGGTTGCGTTATATACGAAATATCTTTTCTTTATAGCTTTATATTTTTCACATGCAATTGTGTAGACCAATGAAGACGGCCATCATGATGTTCTTAGTGCTGAATTGTCAAAATTACTATACTATTTTCTTTGCCAGCCCATAATCGGTAGAAGTTTACTTCTTGAGCTCATGCTAATTTTGCACTTGTAGTTTCTACTGAATATAGCTAACCCCAATTGATTAGGACAAATATTTAGTTTGGTTTGGTTTAGTTTCTACTTAATATAGATTGACATTTCTTCTTTTCAACTTGAAATGATGAGAGGTCTAATGAAGATAAGACATATGAGTTCAATTATGTACAACAGTACGAGTGTTTAATTGGATACTGAGAAGAAAATATCATCAGTCTTTACTTTTTATTCAATACGAAAGGCAACTAATTGTTGCGGAGTTGCACCTTGAAACATTCATAGAAGCTTTATGGCTTACCATGGTGGTTCTGCTTCTTTGAACACACCCTTTGCCCTTTCTACACCACCTTAGCAGCCTGAGAAGTTGACTTAAGTGTGTCTGAAGGTTTGATTTTTTATTTTGTGTGTATGCTGTAAAGACAAGATTTATTTATATGGTTGATTTTGGTAGTTGCTATAGTAACATTGTATATCATCTGTCGCATTAACTCTGTGGAAGTTTCTTTTATATATTAATATGTTAGCTTGTCATATATTTATGACAAGTTTAAAGGAATTTCATGTGTTTATGTTTTCCTTGGTGTATTACGTGGAATAAATTGACGGTACTCACACATGCAGGCATTACCAATGGAAAAGGAAGAGTTGAGTGCAAGTTCAATTGAAGAAAAAGCAACTTCAGCGCCCGTAAATTGCAAACAAGCTAGTAACCTCCCTTCAGTGTTGCAAAAAGAAATTGAGGAGAACATAGATATGTTGGCTTTAGATGAGTCACCAGGTTTACTTTTCATAACTAGTAGTTGTACAAGTCAATTTAGTTTCCACGTTGCATGAGGATGATTAAATTATGTTTCATGAAGTCATTTGAGGCATAAAAAACATAAAGAATATAAAATTTATCTAAATCAAAATAAAATACAATTCCTTGCACACATAATTAAACTTGTTTCAAGTCTCAAGTTGTTTATTTCTATGTTGCTAAATAATGTCATTTTATAACTGTGTGAATATGATAGATTAAATTTTTCTTTGGTTGCTTTAAGAGTTCGTAACTTCATAGATGGTGGAGCATTTTGGATACTTAAATGCATTGTAACCACTATCTTTGGAAACTGTGTTATTTTATTATCACAGTTTGAGATTAAATACTTAGAGAAAATGGCTATCCTGGGGCACCCATACTTTTATTTTTATTTTATTTATTGAATTAGCAGCAATAGAAAAACTTTGCTAAAGAAAAAGGAGAGCAACAAAAATACAGAATGTGGGACCGAAAGTCTTCCCCAAAACCCAAAAATTACATGTCAAACACTCTCTCCAATCTCTAGAAATAAAAAACATCAAGATCCTCCTAAGTGACTTTGAAAGTGAAACCCCAAAGAAGACAAATAATAAACCTTATCCCATAGACCTTCTAAATATTCAAATTTATCTTGAAACCTGCTTGGATTTCTTATCAGCCAAATCATTGAAAACAAAGCTCAAAATTACATAACACCTTAGGTCTCATGCATTCTTATTGGATGCAAATCGATCACAAACACGAGATTTTGATAATTGAATGTTGTGATATCATGCCCTTGAGTCATCACATTAGTACAACAGGTTAGACTAGGATTCATGTGGACTCGGGACTCCTAAATGGAAAGGGTTGCCATTTGCATGGTAGAATCTCACTCATGGTGGCTAGAGAGACATGTCTAATGTGTGTATCAGGCCATCTAACCTTATAGTCTCATGACCACAGTACCCACACCAAGGATTATGTGTAACTTTCTGTAGTTAATGTGACTGCATGCCTCATAAAATACATAAGATGGGCAGCCCGCTACTTGAGGCTCTGTAGTTTGGGAGTCTGGGAAGTATGGGATATACACAACCTTACCCCGTAGCAAATACCGTAATTACTCCTCCCTTTCTCTGCCTTTAAGGCTTTAAGGTGAGCCTTATAACAATTGGAAAGAAAGCTAACATCTTCTTGTAGACGGCATGCATTAGAGCCCGTTGACCTTCTTTTGTAGATCTTGAGTGGAGACTAGCAAGCAACCTATTAGCAATGCTTGTTGAGTAAGTTCAGCTTTTGAGACAATCTCCCATGCCGTTGAGTTTATAGTTCCCTGATGATGTTCGGAGACTTCACGTGGATGGCATATAGTGTATTATAACACATTCTTTCGCAAATGAATATCGTGGAATTTTGGTGCAAGCAAATAGGAAATATCATTTGATCTCATTTAATTAACATAGCCAACATTATATGTGCATATTAGATTGTGAAAACATGCTCCAATATCAAATTACTCAATTTTGAGTTAGTTCAAATCCAATAGCTCCTACATTGTAGAAGTTGTTCCATGTTAGGCTCTGTACCACTTTATGTCAAGAAGGTTGCCAATTCTAGTGTAGGGGTAGTCAAGAACAGAATTTCCTTTTGTTTCCATCGAAACAACCAAAACCTTTCGTTTTTTGAGAGACCAAAAAGAAAACCAATGGATTAATGAATTCTTTTTATTTTTTTGCTGAAAGATGATAGAAACACTGCGAAATGCCTCAGTACACAATAAAAAAAAACAGAGAAACAACCAAGTTGTTTCGATACATGTTTAGAATCTTTCATAAATGGTTTTTTAGAAGGCATCATTTTGTTGTAAGGGCGTCCCCCTTAAGCGAAGTATTGTGCCCGCCTTTGGGCTTTTCGAAAAATGAGCAGGGGTTGTTGCGCTTCCTTGGACAAGTGCTGATAAAGAAGTTAGCATGAGATTATAGGTTTACATTAGCAACTTGGAATATCAGAACTTTAACATGTAAAACAATTAAATTAGTTGATACTATGATTAGAAGGAAAATTATTATAGCGTTCTTACAAGAGACTAAATGAGTAGGAAAAAAATCAAAAGAAATAAATAACACATGTTATAAAATCTATTATACCGGAAAATAGAGACATAAAGATGGTATAGGAATAATAGCAGCTAAACACTTTTAAAATAATGTAGTGACAATCACACGAAATGGAGATATGATAATTTTAATTAAACTTGTGATTGGAGACACCATAGTTAATGTGATTAGTGCCTACACACTTAAGGTAGAATTGGATGACCACACTAAAGGATAATTTTGGGATCAAATAGATGAAATAGTTAAAGAAACACTAGTAGGATAGAAGATAATTATATGTGGAGATTTCAATGGGTACGTAAAAAATAAAAGATAAGGATATGAGAAATTTAATGAGGGATTTGGTTTTGGTGATCAAAATGAGGCCGGAGAGAGGATCCTAAATTTTGCAATAGCATTTAGTCTTATATTAACCAATACTTTCTTTAGAAAGAGAGAAGAACACTTAATAACCTTTAAGAATGGGTCTCATAAAATCAAATAGATTATTTTCTTATTAAAAACGTAGCCCGTTTAATATGTAAGGATTGTAAGGTCATTCCTAGGAAGAGTTTAACATCACAATATAGATTTATGGTACTAGATATTCACATTAATGGACAACATAAAGTAATAAGAGATATTAAAATCTCACGGACTAGATAGTGGAATCTTAAAGGTGAAAAATCAGAGATTTTAAGAACAAAATGTGTAAAGAAGTAAAGGTGGAATTTGGAAGAAGATACTAATTTCGTGTGGAGTACAATGGCGGAATATATTAAAACGATATCAAAAGAAGTTCTTAGAGAGTCTAACGGAAAATTCCTTATAAAGGAGGATAATTTTAAGAGTTATAAATAAACTTGTAAGGACGTTAAGAGAATCGTTAGAGTTGCTAAATTAAAAATTTATAATAATTTTTGTACTAGATTAGATAGTATAGAGGTAGAAAAGAACATCTATAAAGTTGATAAGTGGAGAGAAAGGAGAACATGATATCTTACTCAGGTTAAATGCATAAAAAATAAGGATTCAAGGGTGTTAGTGAAGGATGAGGAAATTAAGGAAAGATAAAAAACCTATTCTGAGAAATTATTAAATGAAAAACATGTAGAAAGATCCCGATGAGAGGAATCTGATAACTCGGATGAAACTAGAGTATATAAGTTCTATCGCAAAATAAGAAAGTTTAAAGTGGACACTGCAATGAAGAGAATAAAATTCGGTAAGGCTTTACGACCAGATGGTATCCCTGTGGAGGTGTGGAAATGCCTCGGCGAAGTGGGAAGGTCTTGGTTAACAAAACTATTTAATAAAATCATAATGAATAGGAAAGTGCCCGTAGACGATTTTGAAGATGAGAAATGGGATAACTTTGATATTCAAAATCGTAACAACTATAGAGATATTAAGTTGATGAGTCATACGATGAAGTTATGAGAAATTGTGATTGAACATTCTCTAAGGTTAACAACAACAGTGTCAAAGAATCAGTTTGGTTTTATGCATGGTAGATCAACTATGGAAGCAATCCATCTACCCAGGAGATTAATAAAGAAGTATAGAGAAAAGAAGAGAGATCTTAATATGGTTTTTATAGAGTTAAAAATGCCTATGATAAAGTGTCTAGAGATATAATATGGTGGGCGTTGGAGTGAAATGAAGTGACAAAATAGTATATTGATGTGATAAGAGACATATATGATGGAGCTGCCACGACAATTAGATCACTCATAGGATAGCAAGTGAATTCTCGATTACAATAGGATTACACTAAGGATCGGTTTTGAGTTATTATCTTTTTGCTTTAGTTATGGATGAATTGACTAAACATCTTCAGGATGATGTTCCACGTTGTATGTTGTTCGCTGATGATATTGTCTTAGTGGATGAGACTAGGAGTGGAATTAACGCTAAGTTAGAAATATGGATAGAAACTTTGGAGTCATAAGATTTCAAGTAAGTAGGAACAAAACTGAATATTTAAAATATAATTTTAACAGTAATAGAAGTATTAATATTGAAGAAGTGAAAATTCAAGTGTTACCTACAAGTGAATATTTTGATTACCTAGGTTCGATTATTAACAGAGATGGAGAGATTGTAGATAATGTAAACCATAAAATCAAAATTGGTTGGCTCAAGTGGAGGGGTGCGTCTGGCATTCTATGTGATCGACGAATACATACAAAATTAAAAGAATAATTTTATAGGACGACTATTAGACAAGTGATTCCATGTAGGACAAAGTGTTGGGTTATTAAGAAAAATCACATAAATATTATGAGTGTTGCTGAAATTCGAATGTTAAGGTAGATGTGTGGTAAGACTAGAAAAGATAAAATTAGAAATGAAAAGATTCTTGGAATGGTAGTGGTCGCACCAATTGAGGACAAGTTGAGAGAAAATAGATTAATGTAATTTGGATACATACATCGTAGACTAGTTAATGCTGTAGTAAAGAAAAGAGTAAAGATTATGGGTAATGACAACACTAGGGGGAAAGGTAGACCTAAATTAACATGGAATGTCGTATTAAGAAAACATATGAACTTATTGAAACTAACTGAAGATTGGCCCTTAATAGAGTAAGATGGCGTAAAAAGACTCATGCGGTCGACTCCAACTGATTGGGACGAAGACTTGGATAGGTTAATATTTTTATCAATATAGTATTATTATTGCTATCTTAGAAAATCTTTAGGCCTTATTTTGTTGGGATCTTGTGCACTTATGTAGCATAAAAACTTGTACCGGATATAATTAATTTATTTGACAATACTGAACAGTTTTTAATTTGAAGTTTATTTTGATATTACTCACTCCTATTCAATGATGCAATTCAATGAATGAATCCATAATCTTGAATATGTTTAATGATTCAATTGTTTGCCTTCTATAAATTTAAGTTCTATTTTTTTATTTCTAAACATTTTATGTTTGCTTTTTGTAAGGACCCAATGTCTGTTTATTTTGTGATTTCATATTTTCGGTAAGAGAAGGGACCAAAATAAATTTGGGCATGGGTGTTATAAAATTTTGCTCGTAAACGGTTAAATTAATAATATGTGAAAGTGAAATTGAGATATATGGTAACGAATGATGTTGATATGGCTGTGCTAATGGATAATTCGAAATATTTAAATGTGAGCAAAGTTAGAGGTTTGAGTTGAATTTTAAGAAAATTCGCGGAATTCTGCTTCAAGGGTCATCTTTCGAGCGGTGGGGGTCCGCTCGAGTGGGCTATCAGGAAAAGTTTGAAATAATCTCGAACCATGGAGATATTTTTGGGTTTTTTTATATATATATATATGTACACATATCATGCCCAACGTGAGAACCCCATTTCATTTCTCTTTTCCTCTTCTCTTCTTCTTCCTCTCTAAGAGAGAGAGTGAGAAACCCTATCCCTTCATCCCTCAAGTTGAAGATTGAAGCTAGATTGGGAGCAAGCAAGAGTAGAAATCAAGTTTTGGAGTAAGAAAATTGAAGATAAAACTTTGAGGAGGCAAGAACACCCAAGGTCCAAACCCTAGGAGGGAGAAATTGGTGTAATCTCAAGCTTTCGAGCAAATCTAAGGTATGATCTAGATTTTCGCATATGTTTGTTAAGATTTTGGTTGATATTTTGTTGATATGCATAACAATTGAGTTGATTTCATGTTTGATGGAAAGATTGATAGGTTTGTGGGTGTATTGCATTGGGTTTGATGGAACTGGGGGTTTTTGAGAAAGGATTAATCATGATTTTCGAAAATTATTGCATAAGGTGGTTTTATGAGACTTAAATTCATTGTTTGTGGGTTGGAAACATGGATTTAATGCGTCATTGTGAGTTGTTATGTGAGTTGGGGCTTTAAAACACAAAACAAGGGATAATCTGGGTTTTTCTTGGGTACAAGCGCGCTCGAGCGGAGCCCTGTTCGCTCAAGCGGTCAACTGGCAGAGAGTTGGGCACTCGAGCGCCCGATGTTCGCTCGAGCGGACTGGCTGCGCAGGGTCAATTTCTTTTGATCACATCTCCCTCACCCGGACTCCGAATGGGGTCATTTTTGTACTCAAATTGAAGCCCCAAAAGTTCTCTTTCCAATGAGACTACTCTCACAATAAAATTCTTTTAGTAGAAAAAGTTATGATTAAAATGGTGAGGATATGTCAAATTTTCTTAATCGTTTTTCATCCGTTTTGGCCAAATGTTTTGAAAAAGGTTATTTTCATCATTAGTGGCACTTTTTATCAAATTTCTTGTTCTTGGGACCATAGATGCACCTACGAAAATCTATTTGGATTGGGATGCATATGTTGGGCCATTTGGTTAAGCTTTACGAGGTAAACGGTTTTTCTACATTAAAGATGGTTTTGGGAAAACAAGTATGGGTAATTATGAGTTATGTAGTAACCCGATCATCATTTAAAATTCTAAGCTTTAGAAGGAAAACACGGATTTCAGTTTGTATACATATACGTATGATGGGTGCATTCCATTTTCTTTACACGACATGATTTCAAATGAATTCAATTTTGGTGCTTTACGAAATTAACGAAAGAAATGTGAAATATGATTCATGAAAAGTTGTGTATTGGAGCTTATGATGCATTTGATTTCAAAGGAGAAATTGAATACTAAAACAAATGTGACTTGATAATGAAATGGGAAAGTTGAAATTGGAGTTGAAATGATAATGTGTGAAAATGATTGGGAGAGGGACCGGTTGTGGGTTGGACTCCCGGGTTTTGAAAAATAGAAGTATTGAACAAATAATGGATCGTATGGATTGATGTGGATTAAGTTGGGCTTGTACAGCTCCGCGATGAAAGACCAGAAACTTGTGCAAGATGGGGACCACATGCCCACGGGTTAGCCCTGAAATGTGGTGTTGTGTCGTGGTGAGTTATAGAGCTATCTATTACCCAATGGCTTTGCGTAGCCTATTGGGAATTAATAGGGAGGGGTTTCTATAAGCCGCACCTGACACTGGTTTATTAGATGTGATACGGTTTTGTGATAAATCGAGTAATGAAAATGTGACACGATTTTTGTGAAAATCGGATAATGGAATGAGGATATGGATAATATGAAAGGATAAATTGGAACATATAGGCGTGCATGGGTGTGTGCGTGTGAAGGAATAATGAATTGGTGAAAATTTGCATTTGCTTCGGTTGCATCCATCACACCTCACAAATCATGCATTACATTTGGGTTAATCTTTATTCTACGAGTTTCGGCTCACGTATGTATGTTGAACCATTTCAAGTTTTGAGGATCGGGGACGATACCAGGACAAGGGATGCATTTTGAGAGAAGCTAGAAGAAAGAATTAGTTTGGAATGCGATAATTAGTTTGTACATAAGCATGAATGAACAATTGGTAATGGTATTGTTAACATAAATGAACTCGTAAGAAACCAAAGCATTAGTTTGGAATGCGATAATTATGTATGTCATGAGAATGCTATTTTTTTTTACCTAAAAAGAAAGATAATTTATTTATTCCCCTTATAAGTCTTGAACTCAAACATTTAGTGAATGAAATTTATTGTTAATGACCTTTGTATGCGGGACGGTTGGGTTGGTTCACGGGTCCCCGGGGTTGGGGCGTGACACTTTTGGATTGTTTTTGTCTCTTTGAAATGTTTCCAGACATTTTTGGGATATTTTCATTTCCATGCTTGTTGAAACAACACACCAAAATGAATTTCAATCTTTTGGTGTAGTCCAAGTAGGGTCTATTGGTCTAAATATGGTGTGTCCAAGGGTAAGTCAATAATCAAGTTAGCAAGATTGGACTCTGCTGGTCCTCACCAGAGTCTGAAACACCATAGGCTAAGAGCTGAAGTTAAGCTCTTCAACTCCAAAGACATTTGACGTCCATGCTGGGCATTGATGTGGTGATCCCAAAAGCATTGAATTATTCTGGTAAATTGGCTGTACGTTTATTGTGCCCTCTGGGTGTCTAATATGTGGGTGTTAGATATGAAAGTCCTGAGAAATCAAGCCAAACTTAGTGTTATGTCCGATCTATGTGGTGATTGATCCTTTCAAGGGTATTTCCTACTACTTTTGCTTTGGTCAGGGATAGGGACGCTCTAGTTATGGAGTGCGTTCAAACTGTTTCTAATTACTATTTTTGGGATATTGGGTTGAGAAGAGACGTGCAGATTGGAAGCTGGATCAATTGTTGCCACTGCCAAGGCTTCTGTATGACCACATAGGAGTAGGTGATGGTGTGGATACAATCAGATGGGGAGGGGGAGGGAGCCGTAGTGGGAGATTTACCGTCAAATCATTCTATAGGTGCTTGATGGGCCCAGCTTTGAGTCGTCATTGGATGAAATGCAACATTTTATTTGAAGTGTGTGCTTGTTGATCTTAAAAAAAATCTGCCAACAAAAGCCGAACTAGCTGCAATCATGATTAGAACTACCTTTTGGAAAGCTTATAAATATTTGTGTATGCAATGGGCTTTATACTTCCCTAATGTTTACTTCTATACCATTCAATACAGGTTGCATTGAGAAGCATTTTATGGATAGTATCAAGAAATTCATAAAACCAACCATGATGCATAGTTCTAGCGTTCATTGTAGAAGTTTGCCAGAATATTGGTGCATCCGTTGTCTTTGTTGTTCAGCCAAAAAAAGGGAAGAAAATATGGGTTCTCTGCTTAGTTTTGTGTTTGTGGGTCCATGAATGTCTTTGCGCACAGCTTTTTGGCCGCTGGAGTGGGAATGGGGGATGGGCCTGTATTGGGGCAAGCATTGAGTGTTATAGTTTATGGTCTTGTTGAATTAATCAGGCAAGGCCCTGACATAATTTGTTCTTGGGTTTTCTAAATGAATTTAAAAAAATTGCAGTTATGGTGGGTATGAAAATCTAGCGTGTGGTTCACCATTTCATTGAAAACACTCATTTGTTGAACCGGAGCATAGTGTGCTTTAGGTGGTTTCTTTATTTTTTTCGGGGGCCCAGATGAGCAAGTGGAGAAATGAGACAAGTTGAATGCTGTAATTAAAAAATAAAAAATAAAGGAAACTAAAATAGGGTAGAATTTTCCATTGACATACCTAAAATTTAAACTTGACTGAAACATTCTGAAATTGATACTCATGAACGTGAGGTGACTTAGTGAAATGATGCCTACAGTGGACCCACAGGCTTTTAGTGCCTTCCAACACCAAATTTATGGAAAGAAGTCATGGTTCCTGCTAGAGTTTAAAGATTTTGTGGTGTTTTTTTCCTAAAAGGAAATTCATGAACTATGTTATAGGTGATGGGTATGGCATTTTTGTTAACAGTTGCATTTTCTTCTAATGGTTTTTTTGAATCGCTGTATTATGGTATAATTATGATTTACTTAGTTCAAGAAAATTATTAACTGCCACTTAGAGCATCAACTGCCGCTCCTACAGCAAATGATGCTTCCCACAGTTGCACATGTTTCCTTGGACATTTCTTACGTTGTTGTAGAATAGTCAGGGCTGCTCTGTCAATAGGGACAGCTAAATAGCTTTCCTCATCTGATATGCACCTCTCAACATTAAAAACAGATTTACCAGAAAGTGCTAAGAAGAAGAAGAAGAAAAGCAAAAGCAAGTAAGGCTCTTTGCAACTTTGTTTCCCATCTCTCACTTGATGTTTAAGGAAAGGGAAAAAAACCGTGTTGACTAAATTATCGTTTTCATGCTCAGGAAGAAGAAAGAAGTGCCAGAGCAAACTGATCCACCTTCTATTCCTATTGTTGAACTTTTCCCCTCTGGGGAGTTTCCTGAGGGTGAAATTCAACACTACAAAGATGAGTGAGTATATGTTAATTTTACTTTCTATGATCCCTTGCACTCTTCATAAGTATTCATCAATTCTCATCCTGCTATTTTTTTGGACTAGCCTTTTTTTGTTGTGCTTGGTTAATTGTTCACTGATGCAATTGTTATACTTCTATTTTTTGATCAATAAGAAAAGAACTTCTATTAGTAAAGGGAAAATAAAGTTCACAAAGTACGAAGGATGGCAAGAAGTCCACCTGATCAAAAGAATGGGGAAAACATTAAAATTACATTTTACACTCCGCTCTCCATTCTGAACTAATTAAGAACAGAATCCCTTTAAATTATTGAGACACTGAAGTTCAAAAGGAAGCAAAATAATAAATATTTCCCCATAAATACCTGATGTCTTCAAACTTATCTTAAAAAACTCTCGAAATAATCCAACAAATAACTCAAAATCTCACAAACTACACTCTTTCAAAGAACTCAAGCTTTACCAGTAATGCCATATCCTTTGAACTAAATAAGTACTAGTGTGTTGTTGCGGGCAAGCCCCCATGATTATAATACTCTATTTAGCTGTTATAAATCTGAGGTCAAAATGAATTAAGTAATTCAATTAATGAAATAATAAAATACAACTAAGCAAGGGACTGCTAATACATTGCTATTTGATTTTTAATCAAAGTTCTTTTTTTATAAATTAGGGAAAATTAAAATATGTGAACTCTTTATACTTTTTCTCAACTATATTACATGTTTTTTGTTAGTCTGTAAATCATCTTTATGTTTATATTTTGAACTAAAAAATTGAAAATGCATTAATAAACTTAAAATCTTGAAACAAAGAGAAAAAGAAAAGTAGACAAGCAAAAATACCCAAAAGAAAATCACGATAAAATTAAATTTTAAATATGATAAAAATACAATCTACCCAAAGAATACAAAGTGACAAAAAATACGAAATTTTAAATATGATAAAAATACGAATCACACAAAAAAATACAAAGGTGACAACTAATAAAAAGAGACAACTGAAAGAAATAAAAAAATTGTAATTAGTGAAAAGATGCTTAAAAAAGTAATAAACATTTATTAATCGTAAATTTTAAATTCTATGGACTCATCTCAATGATTCAAACTGTTTATCTTATATAATACATTGAGAAGATTATCTATGTAAAAAGTTTGATTATTCGGATATTTGCAGATGCAATGTCTTATAATATTTATTTTAATGGCATATGTACTTTTTAATAATAGACCGTTTATTTTATTTCAAATAAATATAAATATATATAAGTAATCTAGTTATTGATATTTGATTAATTTAATTTTTCGCATGGATGATTTTTTAAAGGAGTTCTATAATATGAACGTTATGGGTCATCAAATAAAATTAAGGTGTATCAATAACAATTACATATTAGGTTAAAATTTACAATACTAACTTTAACTTGAGAAATTTCAAAACGTATCTCAAATTTACCCCGACGATCCAAACTATTTATTTTATAGAGCTAATTGAGAGATAATTTATGTAAAAAGTTGGATTAATCTAATCCAAACCAAACCAAATTAAGCTTTTGTCCCAATCAATTAGAGTAAGCTACATGAATCCTTTTACGCCATTCTACTTTGTTAAGAGCCATATTTTCAATTAGTTTTAATAGGTTAATATCTTTTTTTAATACGGTATTCCATATCAATTTAGGTCTACCCCTCCCCCTAGTATTTTCATTACTTATGATCTTGTCGCTATTTTTTACTACTGCATCAACTGGTCTACGTTGTATGTGTCCAAACCACTTTAATCTATTTATTTGAATGGTAAGTGTCTTATAATATTTATTTGAATGATATGTGTAATTTCAATAATAAACCATTACTTTATTTAAAATGAATATGTACGAGAAATTTGTTTATTGATACCTGATCAATTTATTTTTGTTATAAATAATCTTTTCAAGGAGTTCTATCCCGATCAATTTATTTTTTTTATAAATAATATTTTCAAGGAGTTATGTAATATGAACGGTACGCATCATGAAGACAAAATAAAAGTGTATCCATAAAAATTATACATTAAGTTAAAAATTTAAATTAAAACAGTAAACATTAACAACCAGTGCCGCTAATGAAATGAAACGAAAATTTAGGCCAACAGCTTAGTTGACTAAAATGCCCCTATATTACCGGACCTCTTCAAGTTGTAAAGCGAATGGAAAAATTGTCTTTTCACATGGGACGAAAATGGCACTGTTCATGTATGCATTCACGCTTTATATATAGTTAATGGAAATGGAAATGGAAATGGATATAGAGAGGTGTGGTGCTGTCCATTGGTAGGGAGAAATAGGGAGAGAAAAAATGTTGTTGCTGTGGTTGGGGAAGAAATAGGGAACAAGAGGGCAGGGAGGGAGGATACACAATGGATATGGCTTGTGTGCACCCTACCATTTGTGTATCAACATCTGATTGTATAAAAAGGGCACTTGTTGATTTATGCACAATGGATATGGCTTCTGTTTCTGTTTTCTTTTTTAACAGAGATAAACGGAAAGGGGAATCTTGATAGTGTCAATAAAAGCAAGGGAGGGCAGTGTTAGTGTAGGAACCATAGGGGAGGCATTTGCAATTGTTCGAAACCTCATGGGAGGTCAGTGCAACTAGCCTTTTTTTTTTCAAAAATAAAACTTAAAAAAAATCCTAACTACCATTAGAAATGTATTGCTTTTATGATTTTTCTTACGGTATAACCTCCTTGGCGGACTATTTTGTTACACATTTTGTTTATAAGCTTCTATTATTCCTAGATTTAAACATTTTCAATTTTTTGAAACTATTGCGAATGTATGACATTTGAATAGGTTTTTGCTTTAAATCCAAACATTTTCATATGTTTCCAAATTATTTTGTTTCCGAATCATTTACATATTGTTTCCCAAACATTTTCATTTTCAAGTGATTGACACAACATGCCAAAATGAGATTCCATCGGTTTTCATCAATGCACTTTCACATGTTAGTGGCAACCTGGTGGCAAAACTGTCTTAATGTATTCAAGCTCATGCCAGACTTAATGAGTTGCAATCAATGTATACCACCTATAATGATCAGATATGAAACAATGCACTAAAAAGGTCACACCTAGTGCATAAGACTTCTGTCTGCGTGCAACATGGTAGAGAGTAGCAGCCTTCTCCCATGTTTTTTTTTCCTTTTTTTTGTATGAGAGAAGATTGATTCCAATGGTTCGAACCCGTGTCAGCATTGGGAGTGGATTGTACTTGTCGTCGCTTCGGGCCGTCTCCTCTACGTAAAAATAATACACGTATAATTTATCATCTTCTATAGGTATGTATTCTTCTATCTCTCTTAGTTCTTGGCTTTCACTTGGTATTAGCTTCTTCGAAATGGGCTTATCCTATGTCATAAACTTGATGTATTAGTGTTAAGATTACTGTAGAGACTGCGAAATATAAGAGAACGCTTGAGAGAGAATTATTGTGATCAAAGTACAATAATACCCCTAACTTAACACTTTTTCTTAAGTTGATGCATAAATATTTATCATGTCCAACTTACATACAATAGGGTGAAACACTTTACTACTAAGCCCTTTAGTAAAAATATTTGTTAATTGATCCTCGGATTTCACAAAAGGCATACAAATTGAACCCTTGCACAGTTTCTCCTTAATGAAACGTATGTCAATCAGGATATTCTTCGTTCTATCATGTTGCACCGGGTTATGAGCGATATTGATGGTAACTTTGTTATCACAATACAACTTCATAGGTTTTCGCACTCAATTCCCAAATCCTTTAATAGGAGAGCCATGTAAGTTCGCAAATTCCATGTGCGATAGTCCTATACTCACCCTCTGCACTTAATCTAGCAGAAGAGAGCGAATTCACAACATCTCAGAGGCAGTATGGGCAATAGCACAATACTCGGCTTTAGCACTCGAGCAAGCTACCACGGACTGCATTTTACTCTACCAGGTGACGAGATTTTCACCAACAAAAGTACAGTAGCTAGATGTTGACCACCGATCAGAGCGACTACCAGCCCAATCAGCATCACTGAATCCATTAATAGATAAAGTTGTCGCGGGCCTATATAATAAGCCACAACTAGGAGCACTCTTCAAACACCGCAAGATGCGATAAACGACATCATAATGAGGCTGGCGAGGGGAATGCATATATTGACTAACTACCCTAACAACATACGTAATGTCGGGGCGAGTAACCGTGAGATAAATGAGTTTACCAATCAAGCAACGATAGTGACCAATTACCAATATCAACAAAGAGAGTGCCAGACTCGGCATCAAGCTTGACGGTGGAATCCATTTGAGTATCAACTGGATGAGCAGTAAGGAAGCCACTCTTAGAAAGAAGGTCAAGTGTACTGTATATACTTGCGTTGGGATAAAAAGATGCCACAAGAGGAACGTGCAATCTTTTAATCCCAAGAAAATACCGAAGTAGGCCCAAACTTTGGTATGAAATTTTGAGCCAAATATTGTTTCAAAATAGCAATACCAGCCGAAGTCATCGCCAAAGATTATAATGTCGTAAACATAACAATCAACACAATAGTACCAGCCCAAGAATGATAAACAAATACTAAGTGATCGGATGAGGAATGCCGAAATCATACTCAACGATAATAGAACTGAAGCGATAAACCAGACACGAGGAGATTGCTTCAGACCATATAGAGCCTTACGTGAGCGACAAACAAGATGCTCACTCCTAGGCACGACATAGCTAGGTGGTTGAGTCATATAGATTTCTTCTTGTAGATCATTATGAAAAAATGCATTCTTAATACCAGGTTGATATAAAGGCCAAGAACAATTAACAACATCGAAGAGGAGAATGCAACAGAGTTAAGACGAGCCACCGGTGAAAATGTCTCCAAATAATCAACGCCATAGATTTGAGTGTAACCTTTGGCCACAAGGCGAGCCTTAAAACGTTCAATAGACCCATCTGGAAGATATTTGATGGTATATACCCAACGACAACTAACAGTTTGTTTATCGGGAGGAAGAGGAGTAAGCTCCCAAGTGTGATTTTGATAAAGGGCACTTATTTCCTCCTCCATAGCTTGCTTCTGGCTTGATACAGATACAACCTGCTTATGAGAAGTGGGAAGAGAAACAACAGACAAAGCAGTAGCGAAGGAAAGAAAGCAAGAAGAGGTACGGCTATAGAAAACATACCGAGCAATAGGGTGTTGAGTACGCGTACGTTTACCTCGATGTAATGCAATGGGTAAGTCATCATCATGAGAGGAAGGGGACAAATCAGGAGCCTCTAGCAGAGAAGATGCTGAGGTTGGGCTAAAAGAAACAATGGGTCGATCGCGAGAGCGTTGATATACTTGCAAGGGACGAGACGAGGATAACGACACAGGAAGAGGTAAAATCAGAGACTCCCCCTCACTACAAGAAAGAAGGTTAGAGGATAACTCTTGAGCAGAAGAGGAAAAAAAGGAAGTAGACTCAAAGAAGGTGGCATCAGCATTGACAAAGTAGTGACGAGAGTCAGGTAGATAACATCTATGTTCCTTTTGAGTCCAAGAATAACCGAGAAACACATTTACGGGCCCGAGGTGAAAGCTTGCCAAGACCAGGACTGAGAATATGAACAAAGGCAACACATCCAAAGACTCGAGAAGTAACAGAGAAAGGAGATGAAGCAGGGTATAGGAGGGAGAAATGAGACTTTTGACTGAGGATAACGGAAGGCATACAATTTATGAGATGTCATGCAATGAGAACGGCGTCACCCTAAAAAGGTTTCGGAACATGCATGTGGAAAAGCAAGGTATGAGCAACATCTAGTAAATGACGATGTTTACGTTATGCAACACCATTCTGTTGAGATGTATAAGCACAACTAGTTTGATGAATAATACTACGATCATCACAAAAAGAAGCAATAATAGACTGCATATATTCTATGGCATTATCAAATCAAAGAGCCTTAACACGCCGATCAAATTGTGTAAATGTCCGTGTGGACTACATCAAAAGACTCAAACGCACGACTATGACTACTACGAGGAAACGAACTACGGTGTTACTTGCCGAACTGACAAGCTTTACATTCTAAACTAGACACGGAAAGCAACGACAAAATAGCTAACTTCAATTTGTCCAATGATGGATGACCGAGGGGAAGATGCCACTGAAGTGGAGAGACAGAAGCACTCAATGAAGACACAGGGGAACGAGACGGTGGTGCAGTATCCAAGTAGTATAGGCCATCTTTCTTATGTCTCGAACCAATCATCTTCAGAGTTTGGAGGTCTTGAAACACATAAGGAGGAGAAAAGGTCATGAGGTGGGATGAAGTACACCCCACCCATTAACTGGATGGGACGAGCCACCAACTAAGACAATATAATGGTGAGTGAGTCAAATTAGAAAACAGGAAGGAATTAACAGATATATGAGAAATGGCACCAGAATCTATGACCCAGGTGGGAGAAGAAATATCAGCACATGCAATAATACCTGAGTTTGCTAAAGTAGCAATAGAAGTAGGGTGATAAGTGGTGCATAAAGTCTGAACCAACTCACTAAGCTGGGTGGTGAGAGTTTCATGAGAACTAGATAGAGATGCATCCGGGCTACTGGAGGAGATAGGCTGCGGATACTGGAGAGTCACATTAGTGACATGAGTAGAAGTAGGCTTACCATATTTCTTCCAACAGTATGGTTTTGTATGATTAATGCCACCACAATGATCACACTTTCTATCACCCCGATTACCGGAACGACCACCACCACATGAGGCACCCCTAGAAAAACGGTCATTGCAACCACTTTGACTATTACTACGACTGCCACCAGTGGAGACTAAAGTTGATGCCTCGGAAATAGGAAGAGGAGGGCACAGCACAATGGGCGAGTGGCCCAAGGACGAACGTAAGAGTCAAGAATATGCATTTGTAGCAGTAGGTAAAGTCTCACTGGCGAAGATATGATCTTTAAACTTCTACAAGTCAGAATTCTAACCAGAAAGAAGAGAGGCCACTATAAAGCCCTCCTAATAGCGTCGCTGTTGTACTTATATTCGTAGTGAGAGGGCCATGTTGCAATAGTTGATCCCACAAACTCTTTAGATTACTATAATATTCAGTTAAAGGCTTACTAGATTGCTTAATGCTGAAAATTTATTCATATAGTTCATATACGCGAGAAACATTACTCAAGGTAGAGAAAGAGTCGGCAAAAGAATCCCAAATCTTCTTAGACGTATCACAAAACTCGACAGTAGTGGCAATATGGTGCTCCAAGTTATGCCATAACCATCCCATAACGATTGAATCAGTACTTTTCGAATCCACGAGTTTAGACTCACCGGTTGCCAAAGGAAGATCGATAATATAGCTCAACCGTCTGTTCCCTTTAAGAAAAACTTTAAATACGTATGCCCAGACCAAATAATTCAGTTCATTCAAATGCTTAGAGGTAATACAATGTAGAAGATCATCGTCTTTGAGATCAAAAGTTTTTGTCTCAACCATAGCTAGTGTATTCCGTAATAAACAATAGCAAATCAAGAACCAACAGAACAACAACTGAGAAGAACAAAAAAATAAAAAATAACCACGAAGCAAGCTAAAATGAAGAACACGATGCTGCAGACAACTCAAATAGGTCCTGATGAACAAAAAAAATAACAATAGTTACCACGAATCAAGCTAAAATCAACAACCAAACCAAACACGAACCAAAGATCGCGACTAAACTCTTGCGCGAACCCGATCGCGAACCAAATCAGCATTGCTGAATAAGAGAGACATGAGACGACCAAAAGAGGTGAACACAATCAAATCAAGCACAAATATGAGAAAAACAAGCACATTCGGCACTTAGAGAGTAGATCTGGACCATGAAAAATCACAGAGTATGGTGCAAGAAGATCTGGCGGCTAGGGTTTTTGGAAAAAAAAACTCGAAGGAGGTATCAAACGAGGTCTAAAAACTCTGTAAAAATCTCCATAATTATCACAAGGATGAGACGAAGCCGTCCATGTAGTCACCGACCATGGGCGTCCGTACCACCGGTAGCGTCACGTTGACGTCATCGTACGGTAGATAACGTCAGCACGCCGTTTCTACCTCACTGTGCGTTTTAGAATGATAAGGATAGTTCTAGGGTTGGATCGATACTTTGATACCAAGTGAAAGTGAAAAGAAAGTAGTTTTAGGGTTTTTGGACAAAGAGAAGAGAGAAAATGAGGAGATGAAATTAGGGTTTAGGAACTTAATCAGTCCGCTCTCCCTGACATCTATTTATATTAAATGAATATACGACAAAATGACAAAAACACCCTTAAATATAGAAAAGAAAGACTAACAACTTCCATTGGCACAGATAAGCTTGTGTGTCTTCAAAGGCTGTTTGTAAGAGATGATGAGGCTCTTGAGGCCATGTTTGTTCTATCGAATTGAATTAGATAGCATATGAAGGATAAGTAATAAGGTCTCACATTTTTTTTTTGATTTCATAAAATAGTAAATTGGATTTTATATATCGAGGTATTATTTATATCATATTTCGTTTAAGTGAGATAAAGTATAAAATAAAAATTAGAGATTCATTTTTGGTCATCGGATAAGGAGGAAATATAATTTAGAGGGACATAAGACCATCCACATCCATGTAGGGGCATAATGCAGGTACTACCTCCGAGTTGCCATGTGGTGCATTTTTCAAACGTCTTACCGCTTCTACGTGGCATGCTCACCGTGCAACACTCCATGGAACTCAGATTGGGCGCAGAACCTGCAGTCAACTGGGATTACTTGGGGGGTAAGCAGTGGGGAGGTTAGAGTCAAGGATTGTCGACGTCGCTCGCTGGTACTATCTCCAGATGGGTAAACCTTGATGCTACTATCTCCATATGGGTAACCCTTCCTTGATGCTGCCAAGACAGATGACACATTGACAATGGACGGACACCTTCGAGGCTCGTATCATTAGGGGAAAACAACTTATCGCGCTAAACACTGCACTAAATGATACAGCCTCGGAGGACTCACCTCAGAGGCTCAGACTGATCAAACTAAGTGGTACACGCCACGTGTGTCCGAGACAGTTGTGGATTCATTTTGGTCCATCTCTATGTAAAGGGAGTCTCGATTGGTGAGAAACCAACTCTTGTCCTAATGTCACGCCCCAAAACTAGCGACACCAAGGTCAACACATGAAAAATTTAAGCATAGAACTCAAGGGTTCAAGAATCTATAAAAGGGGTTCCAACCCCGATACAAATAATGTTTCAAAGAAGGTTTTCCTAAAATACGTGGAAAACTTATAAACACGACCAATTTTCCTTCATCATCTCAATCAAATCCTTTCCCATAAAAGGAGTTTAGAAAAAGAGAGTTAAATCATTAAAAAGAAGACTCTCGGGGCTTCAAAAAATAACATGGGAGGGACCCAAAACGAAGCTCGAATGAAAAAGATTCATTTGCTTAAGGAAAACAATTTTCGGACCAACTCCAGGTTTGATCGCTCACCGCCAGTGGCCATTTTCTCGAAAATTCTGCCAAGTGTTCCAGCACCCAACCTTTATGTTTATGAAAATAAAGGGTTCAAACACTTGAAATATACATAAACAACTCCCAAAAACATTAAAATACAACCGAAACTCCTTCCGAACAACCTCCCATGATGATCATATAGTATTAACATTCATCAATACTTATGAATTTTATTCAAAACAAAAGGATAAGACATGCATTCAACCCAAAACCTTCAAATTTATATGGCACAAGGTTCAAAACCAAATTTAGAGAGTTTACATCATCGTTTAAAAAGATTCGAATTCACAAAACTTGGCCTATGGCCTTACAACCCCGTGGGTATAAATTACAACACTCGTTCGTCAAAATATCAAAACACGATATCTTTCTTGGTTTTAACAAAACAACCACTAAATTTCCAACCTATGCTTTTATGCCATGCGACTATCTCCAACACCTGAAAATGGTTCATACAAACACTGTGAGCCGAGACCCAATAGGATATGACTAAATATAAATAAATGCATGGTTTGTAAAAGGTAATTTATGCAATTACCATAACCCACAAGCAATTTTCAACAAGAATTCTATGTACTCAACGAAAGAACATGTAATCAATTAATGTGATTTTTCTTATCTAACTGATCCTCAACAAGCTCCATTTCACGAAATTTACAATTTTCCATATTACCACTCAGGCCAAAGTCACTATATACAAAGAAGCGCCACATAGGCTAAGAATGCCACACGGGTTAATTACACCACACAGGCTGAGAGTGCCACAAAGGTTAAAGTCGCCACAAAGGCTAATTACGCTACACATGCTAATTACTCGACAATTTCACACTCACATAGATTAACCTCAATCCTATCACAATTATTACCATGCAACACATGCATAAGTCTTTCAATTTCATGGATGGGGATTAACCCCTTTCTATCAATCATTCATATCTTAACATACATCTACACCAAATCCCCAATTAATCCAATTAATTTCATAATCAAACTCAATTAGCACATCAAACCCCATGTCTCTAACTTCCCCTAAAAACAAGGGTTTTCAATTCAAGACGAGTTTCAGCGTATATCAACACGCAATCTCCACTTAACTCAATTAATTCCACAATTTTATGCTCCACTCCTTCCAAATACCAATTTCTCAAATCTCTATAGAAACTAGGGTTTTAAGAAAAAGAGGGTCTCATATCATTTTTCTCAAAGGAGAACAATTAATCACATATTCTTTATGTTTATTCAAGATTAGTCAAGAATCCTACATTGGTGAACCGAAACTCGGAGCTTTGATGCACCCAAAATACCCAAACTTGCCAAATCAAAATTCCAATCGGTTGGAAATGTATCCCTTGCAGCCAAGAGCACTTTTTACTCTTGTGGTTTTGATCAATGCCAAGTCCAAGACCATCAAAATGAAGAGAGAAGGGAGAGAGAGCTTAGGCTTCCATGGAGTCTTTGAGTGAGAGAGAGAGGAGAAGAGAAGAGAAGAGAAGAGGAGAGAGGGAGAGGGGGGAGAGAGATTGCCGGCCACCTAGGGGGAAGGAGAGGCTTCCCCCACAAGCCATGCACAATTGCCCAATCCACTATGCCCACGTGTGCCCACATTAAGCCCCCATGCATCCATGATGTATTTAATTAATACAGAAATATTCAAACCATCCCGAAATTAATATTTTAAACTTTATATTAATTTTAAATTTTCATCTTTGAAAATTACTAAAATCCGAAATTATCTTGGAATTAAATTTCTCAGGTCTCCGTGCACCTCCACGCACACATGTGGGTCCAACAAAGTTTATTAAAAAGCTACTAGGCCCACTGGCCATATATATATAACAAGCATACAAGCTCAAAAATAGTACCACACAGGTAAAATATCATGTAAATATTTAATTACAAGATTTTAAAACGGGACCGGGTCGCACACATATGGTCCATCTTTACTCCAAAGTACTGCCACCAGTTCTAGTATTAGCAGTGCTCGACTCTCACCTTTTCTGCATCTGGTGAATCTCTGGTCATATTGAGTGCCTACGGAACTTACGCCTAGCGCCCAACCCTTCAATATTAGGCCAAGCGTACTTACTATTGACACCGCCAACTCCGATTAGGGGTCTGCCTAGTTGTTCTTCGTCACTGGATCCTTTAATATTATGTATTGATTTTTTGGTTTTCTTTGTACTGATGCATTTTATGATTAACTTCTGCTGGTACAGATTATTTTTTGTATCTTTTGATAGCCATTGATTTTGGAACTCAATTTTCAATGCTGATGGTCTGTTTCAGTAACCTCTGGAGGATTACATCTGAGGAAAAGAGAGAGTTGGAGCGGCTTGAAAAACCCATATATAATTCAGTTCGTCGAGCAGCAGAAGTTCATCGTCAGGTTTCTAATTCTTCTTATACAAAAACACACAGCTGCTAATAGCAAAACAAAAGAATCTACTTTCTGTTTATGGCTATGGAAAATTTTCATTGAGGATTTCCGTTTCTGGTTTATCATATGTACTTCCAAGTGTTTGTGTATGTGCTTTTAGGTTCGAAAATACATCAGAAGTATTTTGAAACCTGGGATGCTAATGATTGATTTATGTGAAACCTTGGAGAATACTGTCCGTAAATTGATATCAGAGAGTGGTCTTCAAGCAGGCATTGCTTTCCCCACAGGGTGCTCTTTGAATTGGTAAACATTACTGTCTCATTTGAAAATCCTTCTGCATTCCTTTTTGCATTTTACCGTGTTGTCTTTGTATTTAGAGAGCTTTTTTTTGACAGGGTTGCAGCTCACTGGACTCCAAATTCTGGAGATAAAACTGTGCTTCAGTATGAGGACGTGATGAAATTGGATTTCGGAACTCATGTTGATGGTAGTCACTTCTTATCCATTTGTCTTACTTTACTGCCTGTACTGTTGGTAGATTTTTTGAATTTAATACAGTATCTTGCTTTTTTTCTGGACGGCTTGGTTACTTGCAGGGCACATAGTTGACTGTGCTTTTACAGTGGCATTCAATCCTATATTTGATCCTTTGCTTGAAGCCTCACGAGAAGCTACAAATATGGGTATCAAGGTGGTTGAGCTGATCTGTAACAGAGAATTTATGTAGTTCAGTCAAGATTTATGCATGAGAAGTGACCTATTTCTTTTCCCCAAGGTGTTTAAGTTCCATCAGTCTTAATATATACATTATTGTGTGAGAGCACGCAATTGTAGATAAGATTACTTTGGCTGAGGCAGTTGAATAATGGTATAGATCTGCAATGGAACTAACTGAAACCTATCTGAATCTGTGGATTGGTTGTTTGAGTCTCTGGATTTATTGACAAGTACATTGGAATAGATGCATATTCTTTTGTTTTTAATTAAAAGCCAATTCTTTTAGTAGTTATAGTTATATATATGAACTAGAATGGCAATATATTCAAGCATGTTAACAAAGTCCATCTCTATTCTCTGCATAGATCACACCTTGCTAACCCAAGCTTGCTTATTTTGTTAGAGTTTGAGATCTTTTTCTCTATAAATTTCTGGTTGATTCAACTATGATTAGTATTCCTTCAAGTTGGAACAAAATACTATTGTTTTCCAGTAAGTCAAATTCATGTGACAAACCTAGTGTTCCCTATTAAACTAATTTCATTTGGTGGTATATTCCAATTTTAGATAAGTTATGTCTACTAGGAAAATTAATATGAAACTTCTGGCCTTGAGCATTATAATTTACCGCTTTCACATAGAATAATATAGTGATTCCACATGCGCCGTGATTTGATAACTTTTTTTGGGTACTATAGGAGTCCGGGATTGATGTACGTCTCTGTGATGTTGGTGCTGCAATCCAAGAGGTCATGGAATCTTATGAGGTTGATGTCAATGGAAAGGTTTTCCAAGGTATTGTGTTTGTCTATTTTAAACAAGATTACTTTTCTGTGATTCTTTCTATGGCTAGTACGGCTTATTAATTACCAAAATATGTCGTAGAATCAGAGAAAAAAAAGTTATGACAATGCAGACTGGTCATGAGTAGTACCCAAAAGGTTCAGACTGGGCAGGGATGATGCTCAAATTTGTGTTGTTTGTCCCAATTTCCAAAGTTCATGTATAATTCCAAAATCTATATCTCATACTATGTTTTAAGCCTTCCAATCCGCTTCTAAGGATCTGAACATGTTTAATTCATGAACTAAAGGTCTCAAATAGGGAGGAGACACGGCAATCTCCCAAGTAAGTGTTTCTCCAAACAAACTATGCACTGCTTTGCTTTCGAACTTACTAAACATAAAACGTATTTTGATTTCATCCATTCTTAACTTAGGATTCATGTTATAGATAATATTTTCAGATGAAATGAGAATACATGCCAAAAATGAGATTTCTTCCTGATACTAAGATAGAAAAAGAGTTCCCTCTTGGCTTTCCTCCTCTTCTCTTCAAAGGATCTGAACATGTTTAATTCATGAACTAAAGGTCTCAAATAGGGAGGAGAACACGACAATCTCCCGAATAAGTGTTTCTCCAAACAAACTATGTGCTGCTTGACTTTCGAACTTACTAAACATAAAACGTATTTTGATTTCATCCATTCTTAACTTAGGATTCATGCTATAGATAATATTTTCAGTTGAAATGAGAATACATGCCAAAAATGAGATTTCTTCCTGATAGTAAGCTAGAAAAAGAGTTCCCTCTTGGCTTTCCTCCTTTTCTGTTCACTTGCCATCGCTTTTCTTCAGTTTCTTTTATTTGTTTCTAAGCAGAACAAACTTCCTGCACAAGCATCTCCCCTTTCTCTCTCTATTTTACTCTGGAAAACACTGTCACTATAGCATACTGAACACTATTGCCACATGTCTCTATCTATTTTACTCTTCAAAATAAATTAATACTCATGCCAAACACGTAACAGCTAGAAAAGGTGTGGGATATATGTCTAATAGTTCCCATCGGACACTCGTTATATAATTGTACTTAAAAACTTTTATTAATCCTTATATGTATATATTATTTCATAATTGTAGTTAGAACTTTCATTAATCCTTACATGTATATATTATTTCATAATTATTATAAAATGAGTAAAAAGTGCCTTTTATTACCTTCAAAGTTACCTAAAATACCATTTTAACCCACCAAATAGATTAAACATATTACAGAAATGATGCCTACTCTTAAGTTAGAGGTTTAATGGGTCTAACCCCTAGACGCGCACCTGCACCCGACTCGCATACCGAAAAATCCATATAATAAAGTTCTACATTTTAAAATCATCAAATGCGCCTTGGCTTTTGTGAGGAAAGAGGGTGGTTCATGTACTTGCCCATAGGAAATGGGGGGCGTGTTTTTGGTGTGCAGTAAGTTTTGCATTTCCATGCCACTTTGAAGCACAAAATTTGTCTCACCATTTCAGGAAGTTAGAATAACCAAATGTGCCTTGGCATAAACAGATGACCATTCAACATCAATGAATTCCAAAATATGAAGAAATAAACTATTATAAAGAGCTCTTTTCAAGTAGCTCTAGATGCATACAGCACCTATGGCTGCCCTTGTAGTACTATACTTTACGGACAAATTCAACAAGCTGCAGCAGCCAAAGAAGAGAGTTTTAATATTTAGTTCTCGAGCTTCTTTGAGTCGGCAGTTTTTCTTATTCTTTTTTTGTGAACGTTACTGGCACAATAGTGTTCAGTTTACTATAGTGACACTGTTCATGCCACTCTAGCAACTGTTATTGGTCAATATTTTTCATTTCATTTATTTATTTGGATGGTCCATATTTGAGGAATAAGATATCGTTTCGTTTCCATCGAAACAGCCTAAACGTTTCTGTTTCCTAGGAAACCGAAACAAAAACATTTGTGAAATATCAAAATTTCAAATTTTCCATTAAGCACACCGAAACAGATTGAAACACACCGAAGCGAGCCGAAAACACATCAAAACAAACCATTGTTTTGATACTTATTAGGAATAATTAACAATGTTTTTGTTTTCCCTTTTTGTTACGAGAAATTTGAGAACAACACAAAAATCATAAACTTATTGGAGATTTTAAAAATTAAGAAGATAGCGAGCGAGAAAATAATTAGACAAGCACAATTAATTACATATTATTTTTCTTTATTACCACAAAGTATTCTTTTTATAAAGATTGTCAATAATATTTTTTGTTTCCTCTGCCATTAGTACTATAAATTTTCATTTTCTTGTACTTGCTTTCTTTTAAATCCTGCATGGTTTTGTGTAGAATTGACATATTTGATGCTATTTTTACTTAAGTATTAACTATTACATTCCAATTGATTTGCTAGGCTTAAAACTGCATAAAAATATGCTTTAATTATGTTTGCAAATGTTTCCTAATGTTTCCAATTTTTTTTCGGTTTCCATCATGTTTCCGAAATGTTTCCAATACATTTCCATTTTAGAACTGCCTGAAACAATCCATCGAAATGAAATTTTGATCCTTGTCATATTAGAAAGGAACATCCCAGTCTTGGTGCACACGCTACCAATAAACACTATCATCGATATAATCTACAAGAATTAAAATCCCTCCATAACTTTGCTTCACAAATACTGATCTGGTGTCATTATCTTCAATCAGTGTGATGTTGGTACATGGTTGAACTTAATCAGGTCATGCCCTAGGAGACTATTTAGGGTCATATATCGCCTTCTTATTTTGCAAACCTTGTGTTTCTGCAACAAACAAATTTATTAAGTTGCTTGCTGCATATATAACTCCTCCATTAAATTCTCACCACGTAAGGAGGCAATATATAGACATCTAGTTGGTACGAAGGCCAATTTTATACCACAACAATTGATAATAATACAGAAATCGATGGGAAATGGGCTGTAGAAGAGAATGTTTGAAAATAATCCACACGAAATGTTTTTCGTGTTTCCCTTTTGCGACAACCCATGCCTTTAGTCATTCAACTAGCATTAGATGATTATATAGTCTACTTCTTTTGAAAAGTGCTTGATTTACTAACTGTATCATTGCACCAGTAAACTATATGATACCCTCTACGAGTATTACTTACAAACTTTTTTTCCACAACCTTTACATTTGTTCTATCCACACCTACATTTGACACCAATGCCTCGTCAAAATGAATCAATTGCTGATTTGTTCTCAATTGCAAAACTGACCCCCACAATTATAAACAACTTGCCTACACCACACAATTCTAAGAAATTACAATATGTTCTCTAAGACACTGTCTTGCTATCCCCGCGTCCATGGTACATTGACTATGGTATGGTTGTCAGGTGTGAGTATTTGTCCGTGTGCCAGATTTACCTAATTTCCATGTCTTGGGACACGGGGGTATGACAAATATTTATATCTTTTAACAATCTTCTTTTCCTTTATAGGATAGAGTTGTATTTACAATGTGATATGAAGCATTTCATGCATAATACAGAGTTTTATTAAAAATTATTTGGAGAACTCCTATTACATGCTAGATAGGTGAATGTCCAACTACACATGTTACATATCTTATATCATTTGTGAGGTGTTTTGACATAATTGACAAATTTAGAAGAGTTCATTAACATAGCTGCACACTTATACAATTATCACCATAAGCCCTTGGGACCATTATGATAGTGTCCTGTGCAGTACAAACCTTTGAGGATGGTAACAGATAAGAATTGCTGATCTGATTTGTCCTCTGCTTTTGGTACACTAAAATAGAAAAGGGAAATAGAGGGGGCAAAGAAAGAAAGAATGAGAAGAGAAATGGATAAGAAAGAAAAGAAAAGAACTGGAAGGGAAAAATAACTACATCTATGTTTAAGGGTCTTTACTCCATTTGTTAGGTGTACAGAGGAAGCAGAGAGCCTCCCTTCCTGATTTTTGATTGATACTTCTATGTTTATGGGTCTTTACTCCATTTGTTAGGTGTAGAAGGGAAGGAGAGCATGAGACGAGGTGGTGGGGGATAAGAGACTGAGGGAGAGGATACCCATAGATGGGCTGACTCTTTCACTTATATATTATAACGAATATTGTATGTGGAAGTGCAAAAATATACCTCAACTGTAGCACACTGATAATACCGAATAATACAGTTGGCACACAATCCTCAGCATGGAACTAGATCAGATTTAAAAACATTGATTCTTTTTACCAATTTTCAAAACTGACATACTGACCTTTTTTTTTACAGCTTAAAATATGAAAATTTATCAAAGATCTAGGCTAAAGGATGCTACAGCTTGCAGTTAGTGTTATTGTATTTTTTTTCATGGTTAGTTGCAGCATTTAACTAGAAATACTTATTTTGAACAATTGCATGGATTTCTAATGATTGTTCTTGTACCGTGATTATCTTTTTACGTTCCTTTCTCCAAGTGGCTCATAATACCATTCTAATGGCTTGTGTGGAATTTTGGCAGTTAAAAGTATACGAAATTTGAATGGACATAGCATTGGACCATACCAAATCCATGCTGGAAAATCTGTTCCCATAGTGAGAGGAGGAGAACAGACAAAAATGGAAGAGGGTGAATTTTTCGCAATTGAAACTTTTGCATCCACAGGTAATGCTTTTCATTTGTTGGTGAAATTTAATCCACCAGAGTTTGTTGTGGAAAACATAAGTTATTTATTTATTTATTTCATTAACCATCGGTTAACTTGTGTAGGCAAGGGATTTGTTAGAGAAGATCTTGAGTGTAGCCATTACATGAAAAACTTTGATGTTGGTCACATTCCATTGCGGTTGCCCAGAGCAAAGCAATTGCTGGCAACAATTAACAAGAACTTCTCCACATTAGCCTTTTGCAGACGCTATTTAGACCGCCTTGGGGAGACTAAATATCTAATGGCACTAAAAAATTTGTGTGACGCTGGTATAGTGCAGGTATGTCTTCGGAAATTGCTTATTTTGTATTTTTAGATTGTATTGATTTACAGACTTTATCGATTGACTAAAAATTGAATTTTCATTCTCCATTATGTGTTGTGCAATAATTTTATTTTTTGGATACATTACATCGGCAACGTTTGCTTCGGTAGTCTATTTATTCTATCTATTAAGGTAGTGCTTGGTTGAATGGAATGACTTTATATAGGAATAAAATGGGATATGGAATGGGCTTGGAATGGAATGATAAAGGAATAGTGATTACTATTCCGATGTTTGATTGCATGTAAGAATCAATTCAAGAATGGAAATCTCATTCTAACTATTGTATTTGGTATATTAGAATGAAATATATTATAAAATAACAAACATAACTCTGTTAAATAAAAACCATTAAACAAAAATCTCATTTATTAACATTTAAAAAGTACTACCAAATAACACCATCAAATAGCAATGCTTCCACACTGTTACTCGCCATAAAAAAAAAAGCCAACTTGAGTTTAAGACTAGAAAATAAGTTGCACGAGATCAATACATCAAAAAGTGTAAATCATAGATCTCCGTTAAGCAAAGCCCTCACGAAGTCTTCTTTTTCTTCATCTTCCAAAGTAAAAAACATGCAGAAACCCCGCGATGACGACCAATGGCAAGCAAGTTCTCTATGGCGCTCAATTCTTGTTAGATTTGAAAGCTTGCCAAGCTCCTTATTGATTCTGTCCCTTTTCAATGCAATATCTAAATCCACGCGGTTGGATTTCTAGGGAATAAATTAGGAAATTCTATTTTTTGCAAATAAAATCTGAAATTACTATTTTTGATTCTAGGAGTTTTTGTTTCCTGTTTTCTCTAGCGTAGAGATCTGCTGATTTGATTTGCTGATTTTGTGGTTTTCTTGATTTTGTGGCCTTCCTGATTTTGTGGCTTTCCTCTACTATTTATCTTGTAATCGTCTCTCTTGAAATTTAATAATAATGATTATTCTTCTTCTAAGAAAACATTCATGGTATCTGAGCCTCGTACTCTTTTTCTATTTTGTTTTTTCTTCTGATGATTTCGTATAAGTCGGCGATGACTGGTGCCTAAAGAAATCTTACTGTCACTTCCGGCTCTTCAGGTACTTCCAAAACCATTCCGCCCAATCCCACTATTCCTCCCATGCCTGTATGTGTCGATTACTATTCCCATAATTTTTCCCTTTA
Source organism: Heliamphora exappendiculata (assembly GCA_034768845.1). Classification (NCBI taxonomy): domain Eukaryota; kingdom Viridiplantae; phylum Streptophyta; class Magnoliopsida; order Ericales; family Sarraceniaceae; genus Heliamphora; species Heliamphora exappendiculata. The sequence goes on from JAOTRH010445825.1 coordinate 88,104, forward strand.
TCTCTCGGTTACAAAACTCAATGGGCACAACTATCTCGAGTGGGCTCAATCCGTAAAATTGGTGATCGATGGCAGAGGGAAAATAGGGCATTTGACTTGCGAAATATCGAACCTGCTGCTGGTGACCCTAATCTGAAAAAATGACAGTTTAAAAATTCTCTTGTTATTACTTGGCTCATCAATTCCATGGAATCTACCATTAGAAAACCTCATCTATTTCTTCCCACTGCTAAAGATGTCTGGGAGGTTGTTCAAGATCTTTATTCGGACCTGGAGAAATCTTCTCAAATTTTTGAGTTGAAAACTCGACTCTGGAAATCCAAGCAGAATGATCGCGATGTTACTACTTATTACAACGAATTGTAGGCCAGCAGACACTCCAATTAATCTCAATCAGAAACTTGGAGATAACAAGGAAGGTGATCCAGTGAATACAACTTGGTATCAAAAGTTGGTGAGAAAGTTAATTTACTTATCACATACACGACTCGATATTGCTTTTACTGTGAGTTTGATAAGCCAGTTTATGCACTCATCCTATGAGAAACATCTTGAAGAAGTTTATTGGATTCTCAGATACTTGAAAAGCATATCAAGCAAGGGTTTACTTTTTCGGAAAACCACACAACAGAACATAAAGGCATACACTGATGCAGATTGAGTAGGCTCAGTTATTGATAGGAGATCCACGTCAGGATATTGTACTTATGTTTGGGAAAATATGGTCACATGGCGAAGCAAGAAACAGAATGTGGTTGCAAGGAGCAGTGCCAAGGCAGAATATAGGGTTATGGCTAACGGAGTTTGTGAGATACTATGGCTGAAGAGAATTCTTGAAGAGTTGCGGATGCCGGTGAATATGCCAATGAAGTTGTATTATGACAACAAAGCTGCCATAAGTATTGCTCAAAATCCAGTACAACATGATCGCACGAAGCATGCAGAGATTGACAGAACTTCATAAAAGAGAAGATTGATAGTGGAACTGTTTGCATGCCTTTTGTTCCTGCTACTCAACAAATAGCCGATATCTTCACCAAAAGACTTTTCAAACCTAATTTTGGGCTCTTTGTAAGCAAATTGGGTATAATAGATATCTATACTCCAACTTGAGGGGGGTGCCAGATTTTTAGGGAATAAATTAGGAAATTCTATTTTTTGCAAATAAAATATGAAATTACTATTTCAAATTCTAGGAGTTTCTGTTTCCTATTTTCTCTAGCCTAGATATTTGCTGATTTTGTGGCTGATTTGATTTGCTGACTTTGTGGCCTTCCTGATTTGGTGGCATTACTATTTATCTTGTAATCGTCTTTTTTGAAATTTAATAAGAATGATTATTCTTCTTCTAAGAAAACCTCTACACGCCAATAGCTTGGCTAAACTTCTCGGTTGCTTCTTCAATCTTGTTGCCAATCATGGTTGCTTTGCGAAAAGCCTATACACTCTTGTTGTTATTCTTTCTTTTCTTCCCTTTATGGCTACCTCCCTTCATCATTGGTGGAAGCATTGGAGAAGGAATGTTTTGATTCCATATCATCATTCTCCTCTTTCTTATTTTCCTCCTCTAAAATATATTCAGTAATAATAGCTTCTTTCCTAGTGGCACGATCTTTCCCAAAAACAGTACAAAGCATGTCATAATACGGAATACTCCTGTTCCTCCAATGAGCTGCATGTTTCTGTCTCTATATAAAAGTTCAAATCAGCATGTTACTTTCACAACGGGATATAAATATATGATATATTGAAAATTTAAAATAAGATAAATAATACTTGCACGTGACCATTCCAAACTATTTTTCATTAATCACCATATATGTGTTTGGATCCCATCCAAATCCACAGCATCCCACTCCATTAAGCATATCATATATGACTGCATGGTCCTTCTTCAGTGTTTTGATTCAAGACTCTAGGTGTGGCTTAGCCTTGATTCCACAACCTAACGATTGTACCTCAGAATTGATAGAGGTCATTTGATTGTGAAATAATTGTTCAGTGGCAACTTCTCATTTAGTACTCCTCCTATCAATCCAAGAAAGCTTGAATTGAATCCATTATCATCCTTTTTTCCAGCGTTGACAAAGTCATACAAAGCATAAACTCTCTATCCTCCTCATCAGTCCATTTTCTTTTGTTCTTCCCTGCCCCATGTTGATCTATGTCCACGCCTAATATTTTCATGCATTAACAGGGAAAAAATCAATTTATTACCAGAAATAGGAGGAATATAGAACAAATAATAAGCATTTGTAGTAAATTTAACAAAATCCCTAATATCCTTAGAATTCTAGAAATCCTATTAAGTAGCCATTTAGAACTAACCTTTGTCCTAATAAACACAGCAACTGCCATTTAGACACGAACTTGTGTTCTCATGCTTGGCAGCCCAAGCATTTTACTACTGCATCAAGCAATTGTTCCTCAATTATCAGTATAGCATATTACATGTGCTTACATTTTAACTATTCCCTTGCTGCGCACTCGTCACTTTACCTACACAAGCCCAACTCAAAATATGGTATTTGTGTAATTCAAAACATGTTGATATCTGAGAAGAGTACCTTTGTTTTCTGTTAGAAGATTTCTGCAAAAGATCAAGTAGAAAATCACAGTTTGGAACACATGACAGCTAGTGTATAAATTAAAGGTCGCGCTGTCTTTTGGGTGCAAGTGTATCCAACTATACTTTAGTTTTCCACCTTTTTTTGTTGTCTTGAATCAGTAGTGTGTTATTAATGATCCCGTCCAATGAACACTTGGGACCATTTTCTTATTATCTATTAGATTAAGCTAATTGCCTAATTTAGTTGTGGACAATTGAAATTCTTGAGTGGAAAGTAGTATGTATTCTTTAATTTGTCAGTATTTCCTGTTCACATTTCTGTTCTTTTCCCATCCAGCAGGAAACCCTGTCCAATCAAATTCAATTGTGTTTTACAGAAGATAACACAAGCCTACAAGTTGTTGAAAATGCTCTTACTAAGCTATGCATCGAAAGGAAATTAACCAACTCAATCTAAGCTTTAATAAAAACAAAAACAGATTGCAGGCCAGACAATTTTGTTGGCCAGGGTTTGGGCTAGCATCCTGCCATGGCGGAGGCCTCGGGTAAAGGCCGAGTCACAGTTGACTTGTGATGCTTGGCGCTGGACCCTTTAAGGAAATAAAGTTGCGCCTTCACCACTACCTGCGGGTTTTGGTGAGATGGTAAGAGCTTGATCCAACAAATTTTAGACAAATGTATGCCTTCTATACATCCATTTCTCAATCACTTTTCTATTATCATAAAAATTTAATTGATACTTAGACGTAACCCCACGAATGCATTGTCTTTCAATATATTTATGTGCCAATTGCATGAATAACTCAACTACATGTAGAATGTCCAACCACCATTGCATAGCCATTGCCAATTTCAGGTCTTTCAGTTATTTTGAGGACTCACGAAGTCGTGCCGTAGCTGAAGTGAAAAGAATGAATCAGAATTTCTTTCTTTCTTTTTTTTTAAAAAAAAAAGGAACTTAGGCATAACAAATTGCCAAGACCATGTGAGAATGGGTACTTTTTATTTGTTACCATATCAAGAAGGAGAGATGTAGAAAAGATACAAAAAAATCAAAGTGAGAATTACCCAGCATAAGTTTATGCAAATCAGACTAAATTCCAAAAAATAGTTAAAAATAACATAACAGGGTTTATGAACATATAATAAATTTATTAGTTCTTGGATCATGTAACTAAAATAGGCCAAATAATTAAAATCTGGTCCAAGCCAGTCCTTATTTGTGGTAAACACATGTGAAAGGGAAAGAAAAGGGCAACAACGAAAATAAGTATAACTTGCAGGCGTTGCCCTCCACTTCCCAACCACATACACTCTTCTTTCTCGTTTCATGGGCTCTATTTTTTATTTTGTTCTTATAGCTTTAGAAAAGGGCAACAGCGAAGATAAGTATAACTTGCAGGCGTTGCCCTCCACTTCCCAACCACATACACTCTTCTTTCTCGTTTCATGGGCTCTATTTTTTATTTTGTTCTTATAGCTTTCCCATTTCTCTCTCTAGATCTAAACGTGTAGAGAGAGAGAGAGAGGGAGAGGATTGCCACAAGGTTTCATTCCCACTGCCTCCATACGGAAAATCTTTAATGAGGTTTCTTTTTTGAAGCAAACTGCTGAATCACGAGAGATCTCATAAAAAAAAGAAAAAAAATACAGAAAGGATGTGATGAGAGAGAGTTTGAGCGGAGACTCAGGAGAGTGATGCAGCACATGAAGGGGATGGAAAGGGTGGGAAGGTAAGACAAAAAGGTTGAAACCTTAATATAAGGCCATTACCTAAAACTCAATTTTTCTTAATCAATTTTGAATAATACATCAAGCGAGCCTCTTATTTATAGGCTTAAAATCTTAATTTAAAATAAAACAAAATTAGAATTGTAAATGAAAAGAAGTAAAAATAAATTCATATATTAAAAGATAACTAGAATCTTAAATTAAAAGAAAACAAAAGATGTCCTAATTAAAAGATAATTAAAAACTAAAATTAAATATTTTAAATAATTAAAATAAAATTGTAAATGATCTTTTTTGTTCTTTATCATTTTCCTTCGTCAAGAAAAAAAACTCAACCTTGAGTTCGTATTGAAATACTGTATTTTGCCATGTTAAAGAATCAAATACTTCGAATATAAAAACTGCTTCAATTTATTTGCGGGCCAACTAATCTTGATCTAGAATCAGCTAACAAGTTCTACGAAACATGGATTAAACACCCAATCAAATTATTCAACTCCAATACAATTAATATGTTTGGTCTTAATGTTCTATTGGTGGACAATTAATATGATTGAACAAGTGAAGTGCATCCTTATATTCAGAAGATATTTTCTGCACAAGAATGTCTTGCTCTTCAAGGAATGGAGGAGGAATAGAATCATTGATATCTTGAGATGAAGTAGAATTAGATCTTTTGGTGCAGAATAGGGCAATGCGGCGGAGTAGGTATCGAAGTAGGAGACCCCTGAGTTGAAATCCCGTCTTTCTTTGGAATGGCAGGCTTCAACAAAATAATTTTACCATTGTATATGAAACTAATGGCGTTATCTTCCTGATTATAAGTCACACTACATTCATTCATCCATGAATGACCAAGTAACACATGCATAAAATTGATAGGAAGAACATCACTCCATATTTCATCAAAATAATCATACATTTGAATAGGAATTAAACACCGATGGAAAACTAAAAGATGAGTCTTATCAGCCCAAAATAATTCTTAGGGTTGTAGGTGTGGTTTAGGTGAATGTAAAATGTGAAGCTGCTACTACATCCTATTGGCACCTTTTTTTATTTTTTTTTATTTTCTTTGCTGGCTGGCTTCTTTTGGTGGGGTTGGTTGTGGTTTGGTTTTGGGCTTGTTTACTATGGGTTGTTTCTTTATTTTTTTGTTTAGTTGGGTCGGCTAAAATGGGCTATTTTTGTTTTTACTTTGGAACTAGCCAGTTTGGTGTGGGGACCACGGTTTTAAATCGCGGTATCGGTGCGTGTAACGGATATTGAGCGTATCGGTCAACTTGTAACAGGAATCGGCCGTCGCGGACGTGAATTTTTTTCAAGCGCTAGTAAATGACATAAAATTCATTGATACATATTCTAATTTTATTTACTACAAATTGAATGTTTGTAGTTATTTTTAATTGCTATTTGGACACAAAAATATATATTTTCTAGAATTTATATATATTATATAATCAAATCATGAATAATTCAACTTAAATAAAAAATATTATACTGAATAATAAATATTTATATTACAAGTAACTACAATACTACATATAAATTATATAATAACAATATTAAAATTGTAATATTATTAAACTATTGTATAATTTTAGAATATTATACTATATATTATATAATCAAATCATGAATAATTCAACTTAAATAAAAAATATTATACTAAATAATAAATATTTTTATTATTTTTCTTTTATATAATATCAATGAGGTAATGTATATACATAATTTAAATATTACATACAATAATAATAATAAATTATAAGATGATAAATTGAAGAAAATAATAAAAAAAGATAAAGATATAAATAAAAATTATAATTAAAATTTAAATACTAATTAAAATAATTAAAAAACTTACAACTTAAAAACAAATCACCGCACGCCGCACGCCACTCACCACCGAAATCACCCAAATCAGCCCACGACTCAGCACAGCAGCTTCGCAGTTCATACACCACTAAAATCATCCAAAATACCAAATCCAATATTCGAATTCCACTCGAAACCCAAATCGCGACAGCGGCAAGTTGGCAACACCCAAATCAAAAATCAACGAGTTCGCAAATCTTAAATCCGAATTGAAATCATCGCAGGAACTCTAGATTCGAAGAGGAAGATAAGTTCAGAAGAGGCGAATGAAGTTCGAAAGAGACTAAAGACGTTTGACAAAGACGAGAGAAAAAGAATAAAGGTGAGTTCTATTTGTTGTCGTTGTGTCGAGGGACCCATGTCGCCTGTAACGGCCGTTACAAGCCGATACTCTACTAATTCCCGTTACGTAACGTGTGCAACGGTCGTTACCCATGGGATTCTCTGTAAAGCCGATACAGAGTTGCGAAACGGGATCAGTACTCCAAGATACCGTTACGTAACGGCCGTTATTTAGATCCCTGGTGGAGACTAGGCCGGTTTAGTTATTTGGAATTCGTTGGGTTGTTGGGTTAATAAATGTGGGTCGGATTTAAGGCGTTCTTGGATTGGATCAGGCTTAGTCTACATGGAATAGCACAAGAGACAGGGAGAATGGGTTCTAAGGTTTCTTGTCGCGGCGCATAAGGATGGAGATAAGGGTGGGGATTTGCTAGGGTTTCAGTGAGGGGAGAGGGCAACAGCAGTGGCTCTCTCTCACAAGAGAGGAGAGAAAGAGATGTAGGGTTTGTACATCATCGAGCTTGAAGAATCTGGTCGTGATTGATGATGGTGGTGATGTTTGGTTGTGAGGTGACTGTCAGCGACCAAAAAGGGCATAATCAAGCTTCATCGAGGGTGGCTTGCTCGCGATGGGGAGGCAATGGTGCTGTGATCACAAGGGTTGGTCGTGAGATAGCGGTGGTTGTGGTGGTGGTTGGAGTTTCGGCTAGTGTTTTGGTCAGTGATTGATTGAATTTCAGTGACTGTTTGCTGTAGAAAAAGTTCGGCTATGGGTTTAATCAAAGAGTGAGAAGGAGAAGAAAAGAGAGTATGAAATTTCGAGCCCAAACTCTGATACCAAATGATGCAGCATGTGGAGGGGATGAGAAGGGTGAGAAGGTAGCGTAAAAGGATTGAAATCCTAACACAAGGCAACAACCTTAAACTCAATTTTATATTAATGAACTCTGAATAATACTTCAAGTGTGCCTCTTATTTATATGCTTAAAACCCTGATTTTAAAAGAAAACTAGAATCCTGAACGAAAGTAAATAAAAATAAAATCATATAAGATAAACTAAAATCTTAAACTAAAACGAAACAAAGGAAATCCTAATGAAAAGATAATTAAAAACTAATATTAAATATTAAATAAATAAAATAAAATTATAAATGATTTTGTGTGTTTCGCATAAGAGAGATACTTACTGGCGGCTACTCCTTGTGGCTGGCTGCAACTCCTTGTGGTCGGTGGCGACGCTCATCAGCTATGGTGAAATCTACAACAAGAGGAAGGGGAGAGTTAAGGCGCACGAACAGTCGAGTGTCGAGCGTTGCAAAGTGATTTGGGCCTAAAACATGGGGATTAGTATTATAAATGGGCCTAAAACATGCGAAGTGAAAGGGGAGAGTTAGGAATGGAATTATAAATCCTTCCTAGTTGATATGGAATTACCATTCACTTAATTCATGGAATAGTAATTCCTAATGGAATTGGCATTTCAATACTTTTTCCTTACCAAACGTGGGAATGAGTATTCCGATGGAATCATCATTCTATTCCATTCAACCAGACACAGCCTAAGAGTCGCAGGAATAATTCATGGCTACTGGTCAAAGTGATTTTATTTTTTTATGATAGTATCTTGCAGAGCTTCAAATCTATCTGCTCCATTCTCTTTCTCTGAGACACCATTTCCTGGTAAAACAGCGTTCTTCTTGTTAAAAACCTCTTCCTCACCATGCTTCTTGCTGGGACATGCATCAAGCTCAGCCGAATCTGGTCATAGTTATTATTTATGGTCATAGTTATTATTGATGCTGCCATAAAGGGCCCTTATGAGAAAGCAGTAATATCCTTTTTTGTGAGCATTTTATTCCTCAAAATAAGTAGTGCGTAAAATCTAAGCCCTAAACCTTTTTTTTTTATGTTAGTATCTTGCTCCCCTTCTTAAAAGATACAAATTAAATAAGTAGTTATATTTCCTATGTCATTAGTCTTTTTTGGTTTGAGATTGTTTATCTATTGATTAAGGTTGTGCCAATGAGGAGAATTGGTAGCAAGAGAAGTAGCAAACAGTTGAATGGCAATGTTGCATAGACTCTTCTATTCCCTAATGTTTGTGTTCCCGTGTAAATCCTTTATTTGATAAGCTCATAGATGACCTGCGTGTTCCATCTTTTGACCTTGACACATTCATATGTTAAGGATGGCCTTATTGTTGCAGTATAGCTTCATATGACCTCTATCATGAATTCCTAAGCCTTTCAGCAACACTTGGACCCACATAAGCTCACAAATTCCATGAGTCATAGTCATGTACAATATTTTTATGCACTAGATCTAGCCATCACAATCTACTTTTTACTTCCTCAAGAAACTAGATTCCTCCTATAAATGTACATTATCCAGAAGTAAACTGTCTATCATTAACTAAGCCATGCTGGCAGTGAATGCTTCCAATCTCGAATAACCAAAGTGCGGGTAGCAAGATTCTTTTCTCTTAAGTGAACTTCATACTCCTTGAGATAGGGTAAGTAGCGTCAAAATGCCCTGTATGAGGGTCATGTATAAATTGACCGACAACTCCTTCTAAATCTTTAATACTTTTGCTTTTGGGTCCCAACACCACTTCTAAAATGATGATTAGCCTCAATAGGTGATATATATTTGTTCTAGAAGCTTAGGAATGTAGTTTGTTTGGGAGGTAAAGATACCCTTATCAGGTTTGCAAATCAATACTAAGAAATTATCTCAACAATTTAAAATTCTTGACTTAACATGCTCTGAGATGGAACACTTTCTCCAAATCATTGTTGCTCACTATTATATCATCAACATACACAATAATAATCGCCAACTTATCATTACCTATATATATTTCTTCTGGAAGCTTAGGAATGTACTTTGTTTGGGAGGTAAAGATACCCTTATCAGGTTTGCACGTCAATACTAAGAAAGTATCTCAACAATTTAAAATCCTTGACATGACATGCTTTGAGATGGAACACTTTCTCCAACTCATTTCCGCTCACCATTATGTAAGCATCATACACAATAATAATCGTCATCTTATCATTACCTTACTTGATAAATGTAGTAGGATAGGATCTATATGAGACTCTTATATATTCTAGCTTCAACGTAATCTTGAGATATTTTTCAAGGTAGAGTCTAGGAGATTGCTTTAGCTTATAAAGCTTCTTTTCTCAATCTACACGTTATTTCTTTAGTTGATTGAGATGGTAAACTTGGTGGGACATCCAAATAGACTTCTTTCTCATGTCATTATTAAAAAAACATATTCTCTATTTCAAATGGTTGGAGGTTCCATTCTTTATTATCTTTAGTTGATTCTATAAGTATGAGCAAAGCCCTTAGCAATAAGTCTTCCCTTATTTCTCTCTCACTTTTCCTATTTGCTTTATTCTTTACAATGAACACCTGCTGATTTGTTCTTTCCTTTCTGTAGAGATACTCCATGGATCCATTTTCCTTTTGTAGTTGCCGTCTTCTCTACTTTAGCTTCTTTCTACTTGGGATATGTGAGAAGTTCCTTCCAACCTTGTGGAATAGATACATAATAGGCCAGATGAAACAAAGCGTGATATGGAGGAGGTGAGGAGTCAATACAACAACTCAAGATATGAGATATTGAATACACTGGCTCCTTTCCTAAGAATAATAGGAAGATCAAAGCTATCAAGATTAATAGCTTGAGATTCATTACTAGAAGGATCAATGGATGATCTGAAATTGGAACCAACAATAACAATTGGGAAGGTGGCACATAAGTACTCTGATATTTACGACACCGATAATCAACCTTTGGATCAATCTTATCTAAGCTTCCATCAATGTCTTGCTCCCTCTCCCTCTCGATAATCTTTTCCTTCTCTTCCTCACTAAAATTACCACAACCGTGCAAGTAAAAAGAAAAAGATCCCCAAGACTCGTGATGATAGGATGTGAACATCTCTTCTTGACTATTGTTCTTCCCCTATAGAGTTCTTTGCCACAACAAAATGTGTACTAACAAACATTTTGTGAGGGCAAGAATCTTACCATTTATATCTTTTTAGAATAACCAATGAAGCCTCATCCATCTACCTTTCATTTTTATGTTGTCACCGTGGACAACGGAAGGCCCTATCTCAAGTGTGTGAGAAAGAAGCTAACTAATGGCCCTAACACATCGGTTTCATGAGCTTTTTACATACTCATACTGGACTGTAAAAGCCTTTCATTTTTAATTAACCACTCAATGCACACTGGATTGATGTGTTTAAGATGCAATAATTGATATGCAATAATTGATTTGTACTGGTTTTATAGAGAAGCAGTTGCTAACTTGATAGAAGAGGCATGGTTTTAAATAGCGGTATTGGGACATGTAATAATAACGGTCGCGGTGTAACGGTTTCGGAAATATCAAGTGATACGTATCGGGAATCGGTTATCGAGGTCGTGAATTTTTAAAAATCACCAATAACATTTGAAAAAAATCAATAATACATATCTTTGGATAATTTTAATCTTAAATTTTCATATTTTGATTAACATTGTAAATATTTAAAAATATAACATGGAATGAAATAACTTATCTGTTCTAATTTTAAATATAGGTTAATGCCACATTCCCACATTGGCTAAAGAAGAAAATTTACTATAGGTTACCCAAATAAAAAACCAGCCTCATACATCTAAGCTTTCGAATTTAATGAAAATTGTCCCACATCAGCAATTGAAGAGAATGGATAGCGAACCATCTATAATAAATAAGGTTGAAGACAATAAAGCGAGAAAAGGCCAGCGGTACACACAGCCTCCTTTTGGAGTATAGAAAGTTTAAAATATTCATTTCCAAGCTGCTGGTATTAAAAGTTAGAGACATGAATCAGAAACGGTTCGCTAAAATCGGCTTTTATTTGTCATGGCCGATTTCAAACCGTAACCTGACCGATACCCCTGAGAATTTAAATCTCACCGGTATATGAGTACGTAAGAGAGGAGCTGGATGAGAAGAAACTCTCACGCGAGTCCTCTTGAAAGAAAGGGGCACCTTCAGAAACACGGACACAAGTGATGCATGCCTGTCGTCAGCTCATGCCGTAAGGTGTTAGGTTAAGTCCCGCAACGAGCGCAACCCTCGTGTTTAGTTGTCATCGTTGAGTTTAGAAATTCCATTTTCTCTACGATTAATACCGTCCCTAGATGGGAAATAAATGGTAAAATCTCATAATTTCCTCCTCCCTAGTCGAGCACGACCACCCACATGGGGACCACCAGTCCTGAAAAAGACAGTGACCCCAAAAGCCCAATCCCCACCCAGGATACAAGTTGCCTCCCTCTTCGAACGAAAGACAACGAGAAAGGAATCCTCACCACCCTTTCATACTTTCACCATGTAGCCACCAGCTGCCTAGGATCCACCCAGGCTTGCACGGAGATGATTTTATGGATGTTAGCGCTATCACCGCTAAAGTTTGAACCATAGCGCTAAACTGTTAAACTGCCCAACTAAACACCGCTCAAGGAAGTTGATCACAACTAGAGACGAGTAGTAACTCCCCTACACCCGTCCTTCACAACTACCCTCCCTTATAACCATGGTAGAAGACCAACAACCTATATAAAGGAGACATTATCCTTCACTTCCAAAGAAAGACCACCAGGATCAAAATCACGCAAAACATTGGAAAAATCCTCTTTGATCATCAAAATATTCTTTAAAAGATTCTTTTATTCTACTATTCAAATTTGATAGAGATGAAATTGGATATGGGATGTACAAGAGCTCCTTTCGCACATCTTCTACCGACAACTCTATAAAATTCACCACGACACTTCTCAAACTTCGACATTCAAGGGTCCTAGTACCAGCCTTTCGCCTTTTAACAACACTTGCTCCCCTCTCGGATTAGAAGCTTCAATCAATTTCTCAACCACCCAATCAAACTCCGATAACCAAAGATGAAGATAACGTTAGGCAACTACAAAATCGAAAAACTTCAGATCGAACTGAGCAAATCTCCCTCCCTCCCTCCCTCCCTCATCACATAGCAGGCATATCAAGGTTGCCTGGAAAGAGTTGTCTAGCACTAAATCCTTTCCGCTTGATGTTTTGGCACAAATTCCAGCATCAATGGTATAACAACAACCGATCACTCGTGATTTGGACCTTCCACTTAGAATACTCTATTGTAATATACAAATCAAAGCTCCACCCACTCCACTTCTTCTGTACTGATAAATGAATGACTTTCTTCTAACCCAAAACAATCACTTTCAGGCAAGCTAAAGTGCAGAGCTTCTAAACCACTTAGTTTTCATTGCGGATGCACACACACAAAGAAAAAATAATTGGATTGAGCTAGATGACATATGGAAACTCTATATCACAATTCAATTCCCAATCTATATTCTAGCAAGGAAAAACTATAGTCCTGGAGAATTATCAACTTCCACAATTCAAGTTATCTAGGACGTAAATGAGTTTCAATAGTGCTAAACCACCAACAAAGAATGAATGCCCATATGATACTACGCGTGTGTTCCTATCACTTTCTAGCAACACTTAAAAATTTATAAAAGCGATCAAGAAGCATTGACAAAACCAATGGTTGTATGCTCACATAGACAGCCTGTTTGGCAGCACATTTTTAAGGGCATTGCGTAATGTGCAATTAGTGGACTTTAGAACTAACTTCCTTTTAAGAACCGCCTGAAGTTCCAGACCTTAGTATTGGGAACCTCCTACCAAGGGTTCCGCTCCCGCTCTTAACCTCGTACTCTTTTATATGCAGCTCACTATCCCGCCCCTGCTCTAGGTTCGTGCAACTATGTTTCAAACAAAGAGATTTGAAAATTTAAGAAAGTCTAAAATTTCAACCAAATAGTATTGATTTTCACTTTTCACTTATCATTGAATGGGCTTAGATAAAGGGAGTTCTAAAATAAATTTAAATATAGACAAATTTATTGTGCAATATTCTTTCATCAATTTAAAATCTTCAATTTATACTTATCAAATAAAATAAAATAAAATAAAAAACTTAAGTGCTATTAGCTTAGCATAAGAAGTTCTAGTACTAAATATTCAAATTGGTTCAACAAAGAAACCCCACTAGCTTAACCTAACTTGTGACTGCCTCGTTGTCTAAAGTAGATTTTGGCTTTGTTTGGAACTTGAAGACATAAAGAGGGATGAAAGGGAAATAATAATTTCCATCCTCCCTCCATCTTGTTCGCAAGTACATTGGGAGAATGGGAAAAAAACTGAGGAAAAATAAATGGAAAGTTATTTTCTTTCACAGTTTCCTTTCTTATTCTTTCCTCCTTTCGACTACCTTATTATTTTCCTTCTCCTTCTCCTTTCCATTTCTTTGTAAAACCAAAAATAATAAAACACCTACTCTTCTAAAAATTCTTTCCCACTGTCCTCCTTATCTCTTTCCTTCCAGAAATTCCAAGCACACACTGTCAGTCCATCAAATGTGTTTCCAAATTGTTATAGCTTATAAGTGAAAACAAGTACCATGGTAATAGAAGGAACTACCATAGCAATAAGAAAACAAACTGAAAAAACAGAAAACTACAAAATCAAGTAACCAGGCCACAAGCATATCTCAAAGGAATCTAGCAATTGGCTTCTTATGAATAATACGCAAACTTGTCAATTACTGAGCTCGTAGAATCCATCAAAATGACATTTTTTAAAAACCCAATTCCCTATCAGCAAACTCTGTACACAGAGACATTCTCACGACTTGGGGAGTTAAAATTCCCTCATGACCGTACCAAAACATTTTAGCATTCTCTCTCGCTCGTGGATCTAGGCCGGTGTGGCCGAATCACATAAATCCTGATTATTTTCTGCTTTTTTGTTCGTGAATTTTTGTTTCCGGTTGAGTTCAAAGATTGGTGATTAAATCCCAACACATGCTACAGCTCATCAACAACAGAGAACACTTTTATCTGACGTTTGCGCCTGCCAGCAAAAACATTACGCGTCTGTAACAGATTTTCTAACCTAGTTGAAGGCCACCAAACAGTTTATTCTGCGCATTTTGCCTCCATCTGAAGCATATATCCTAAAACCTATATTTTTTGCCTTAATTATTTAAGACCGCAGAAACAGAATAACAAAAACACGCAGGGGGAGATTACCTTCGGCTGCAAGATTATGACGAAGATCTAATTCCCGACATGGAGTTGTTGATCATTTACCTGATATTCGGAGTTCCGATAAGGAACTGACGTGAGCCTGCAGAAGCCAAAACTGAGCCCCAACCGATCCAATATCCCACTATATTATATATCAAAAGTTTTTTGAGTTTGAAACTATTAATTTATTTATTTTTTATTTTTACATTTTATATTTTTATAAATTTACATATAACATCTGGTTATTGAATTAATTCAAGGTCCCATTTTTTAAACTTGTATTTCATTATATTCTAAGTACTTTTTCAATATTTCACAAGGTTCAATTTTTAATTAATTGTTCATGACCAAAATATCCTTCTCTCTTACTGCGTTACTTAGATCTAGTATTCCGCACAGTTAATCTCATACCGTCGTTTCTGCCGACCTATCTTTTCTTCCATGGCCGCCATCATACCAATCTTGGGTCAATGTCGGGGGCTACCGAAGGAACTAGAAGGAGCATTTGAAGAAGAAGGCATGGCTCATCGTCGCTGTCTTTCGTCATTGTCAACGACGTCCCCACGACGGCAATAGAAGATCTTATATGTATGTGTGTGTGTGTGTGAGAGAGAGAGAGAGTGTTTGTGTGTGTGTTTATGTGTTCCGGTTGATCCTATGTGGGTGTTGGTGTGCGCTTATGTATTCTGATTGAGATTGCGCGCAATGTGTTTGATGAAATGCGTGAATGTTAGACATTTGGTACTAAAATAATGTAAGATATTTGCACAAAATATCTCATTTGTCAAGTTTGTATGCTAAATATCTCATTTGTAGATAAAATATCTCATTTGTTAATGAGATATTTATGTATTCATGTATCGATAACGAAGCATTTGTTAATTTCGTAAGCTAAATATTTTATTTATGAAGTTTGTTAAAAAAAATGTCTCATTTTGTTAAATTCGTAGGTTAAATATCTCGTTTTGTTAAGTTTGTAGATAAAATATTTCATTTGTGAAGTTTGAAGGTAAAATATCTCATTTGGCGATGGCAACAATGGTGATGGTAGTGGTGGCGTCATGGTGGTGGTGGTGGCGTCATGGTGGTGGTGGTGGCGTGAGGAGTGAATGGTCTATTAGGGGTAACTTTGGTATGAAAAATATTAAATAAGACTTAATAAAATATAATTTTTAATTAAAACTAATTGAAATACAAGTTGGCTAAATAGGATCTAGCCCAAAATCTTCCTTTCTTCATTGGGTATTGACTGTAAAACTAGTATGGTAAGCTTGTTGAATTTTAAAAATTTGACATTGATTTTTAGTTCTACATGTTGGGAGAATATCCAACGCCGAAATAAAATACATGCTCGGAGATCCAGAAAATACATATTTATTAAACTTTCAACAATTTACAATAATCTGAAATTATAGAGAATGAAATAACATCAATAACATAAATGAAATTTGCAAATCGAGTCCTGCAATGGCAGTTTCTTTAAAAATGATTCGCCGCCTACCGAGGGTGTTGTAGGGATTCCACCGGCGTCACTCTCCCAGGATAAAACGGCTCCA
>JAOTRH010445846.1:0-31685 GCA_034768845.1 Heliamphora exappendiculata
GGTGAGGTCTACCTTCAGATGGGGAATAACTCCCAGGTGTCTGCTGTTGCAGTGGGAGAAGTAGTTCTTTATTTCAGCAAAAATAAATGTTTAATTTTGAAGAACATTTTATATGTACCCCAAATCAGGCGGAACTTAGTTTCGATTTGCTATTTGGGGAATGATGGATATTCTGTTTCTTTTAATAAGCTTTCATGCCGTATTATGGTTGAAAAATAATTTATCTATAGTGGTACATTAGAAAATACTCTTTATATTTTGCACCATGTTATTTTTACTGATAAAAACAATGAGGTGAATAGCTTACATATTTTACCACTTAAAAGGAAAGTTTTTTCCTTGAATCAAACGCTACTTTGGCATCTTCATTTGGGTCATGTTGTTCCAAAAAGGATACAATGACTGGTTCAAAATAGACCTTTGGGTTCATTGGAAGTGGAGGCACTTCCAGTCTGCGAATCCTGTTTAGAAGGTAAAATGACCAAGAGACCGTTTATGGCCAAGGGACTTAGAGCCAAAGAAGTGTTGGGATTTGTTCACTCTGATTTATGTGAACCCATGAACATCTAGGCAAGAGGTGGGTATGAGTATTTCATCACTTTTATTTACGATTACTTTAGGTATGGATACATTTACTTGCTTCACCGCAAGTTTGAAACCTTTGAGAAATTCAAAGTGTTTAAGACGAAAGCGGAGAAGCAAACAGGTAAAAATATCAAAACCCTACGATATGATCGTTGAGATGAATACCTCTCTAGGGAGTTCAGGTACTACTTATCAGAACATGGGATAACATCCCAGTTATCTGCACCAGGTATGCCTCAGCAGAATGGTGTAGCAGAAAGGAGGAATAAGTCCCTTAAGGAGATAGAGAGGTGCATGATGTGATATTCAGATTTACCACATTCGTTTTGGGGGTATGCATTACAAACGGTGGCATATATTCTGAATTCAGTACCTACTAAGGCAGTTTCCAAAATCCATTTGGAGTTATGGATTGGGCATAAGCCAAGTCTTAAACACTTCCGGATATGAGGTTACCCAGCACACGTGTTGGTGGGAGATGCAAGTATGGTGGAACCAAAGACTGATATCTATTTCTTTGTAGGATACCCTAAATGAACTAAAAGTGGTTTATTTTATGATCGTAAGAGTCAGAAGATATTTGTTATCACAAATGCAAGATTCTTGGAAGAGAATTATGTAATAAATCACAAACCCTGGTCACAAGTTGTTCTTGAAGAGGTGAGGAATGAAAATTTGGTACAACTGGAAAACATACCTAATGAACAGAATGAGATACCACATATCGTGAGTACGCAGCAGGAGCTTCGTCGTAGTGGGAGGGTTGCTCGTCAACCCGAGAGGTTCATGTTCTTGGGAGAGTCTTATGATAAGATCCCGGAAGAACATGACATCGAACCCAGAAACTATAATGAAGCACTACAAGACAAGGATGCAGAATTATGGAAAAAGGCTACAGAATCTGAGATAGAGTCCATGTACTCTAATCAGGTCTGGGAGCTTGTAGTTCCATTAGATGGGATAAAACCCATCGGGTGCAAATGGATCTTCAAGAAAAAGAGTGGAGTGGACGGGAAGGTATAAACCTTCAAAGTTAGGCTTGCTGTAAAGGGGTTTACTCAGAAAGAAGGGTTCGATTATGAGGAAACCTATTCGCCTGTGGCTATGCTTAAGTTCATTCGGATTCTCTTATCCATTGCTGCTCATCTCGATTACGAGATTTGGCAAATGGACGTCAAGATGGCATTCCTTAACGGAAGTTTTGACGAGAGAATCTATATGATGCAGCCAAATGGGTTCATAGCAAAAGGCCAGGAGCACATGATGTGCAAGCTTAAAAAATCTATTTATGGGCTTAAGTAAGCATCAAGGTCTTGGAACACTCGATTTGACCAAGCGATTAAAAACTTTGGCTTTGATCAGTGTCCTATCGAGTATTGCGTGTACCGGAATGCGATGGGTATAAGGTGGCATTTCTAGTCATTTATGTTGATGACATTCTCCTAATCGAAAATGATGTGGGGTTACTATCTTCGGTGAAGGTGTGGTTATCGAGTCAATTTGACATGAAGGACTTGGGAGAAGCGGGCCAAATTCACTACAAGGTCACAAAGCAAACAACTCTGAATATGTAGCACGAACTCCGGACTCAAGCTCCCACGTCTCTTCCTCAACGTCATGATGAAGCCATAGAACCTTAACCTAAGCAATGGTTCTCCCTCTCAACACTTGCTCCTTCGTGTCCAGGATCTTTACCGGTCGCTCCTCATAGATAGCATCCTCATCTTCCCGTAACGCAGGCCAATCTAAAACGTGAGGCGGGTCAGACTCATACTTTCGAATCATGGAACATGAAACACGTTGTGCACAGATGCCGACTGAGGTGGTAAAGCCAGAGGTATTCCACCTCCCAATCCTTTCAAGGATCTCAAATGGCCCAATAAAACGCGATGAAAGAATCCCGCTACAGCCGAGCCTCATCAAACCTTTGCGTGGCGAGACTTTCAGAAACACGTGGTCCCCCACCTCAAACTCCAAAGGTCTCCTCCTCTTATCAGCATAGCTCTTCTGACAACTCCGAGCCGTCACTAAACGTTAGAAAATCACAACGATCTTCTCTGTCATCTCCCGCACTAAGTTGAGTCCCAAAATTGCAGTCTCTCCCACATCTGTCCAGCATACTGGCGATCTACACGACCTTCAGTACAAAGCCTCAAAAGGTGCCATCCCGATACTGGACTGATAACTGTTGTTGTACAAAAACTCTTCCAATAGTAGGTGATCCTCCCAAGAACCCCTAAAATCAAGCACACAAGCTCGCAACATATCCTCCAAGATCTATATAGTACACTCAAACTAACTACTCGTCTATAGATGAAAAGCAGTGTTGAATGTCAAACTCATCCCCAAAGCCACCTGAAGGCTGTACCAAAAGCGCAATGTAAAGCGCAGGCCTCGGTCAGAAACAATAGATACAGGTACTCCATGTAACCGCACTATCTCACTAACATACAACCTACTCAATTTGTCCACAAAATCCTTAACGTGAATGGGAAGAAAGTGTGCAGACTTTGTCAGCCTATCTACTACAACCCAAACAGCGTCGTGTCCCTTAGGCGATCTAGGAAGTCCCAATATAAAGTCCATCATGATGTTCTCCCACTTCCATTCTAATATTGGCGATGGTTGTAACAACCCTGCTGGTCTTTGAAGCTCTACCTTTACTTGCTGACAAGTAAGGCACCTAAAAACAAACTAAATCACATCTCTCTTCATTTCCTTCCACCAGAACTGACGGCGCAGATCATGATACATCTTAGTACCTCCTGGGTGTACACTCCTCTCTTTTTCTTGAAGATCATGAAATTATGTATTTCACATAATTTCTTACTCTTGAGAATGACGACCCAAATCACAAAACTCTTCTCCGTGAAACTTCCCAAATAACCTCAAATCTTCATTCATCACATCATAACTACCATCGATATATATCCCATCTTATGTACGTGCACATCACTCGATAACCAACCTGCCAATAACATCTTGAGTTCACATACTCTTTCCTCATATGCTTTTAGCTTTTGTCAAGAAACATAACTCTGCACCACACCATGAGAAAAACACAAGGGTCATCAAATTGACCTTCAGAATCACAAGATACCAACAACACTCCTCAGGGTAAGAGATATTTATTCCCAACCACATGACTAAGCACAGACTTTCTAACACACTTTAAGCCAGAGATTATTACACTCGCGTCCACTATGTTCCCATCCACTATGATCCCGTCTATACCCAATCTCGGGGTACACGGCTCATGACACAGCACGACTTAAGACATAACACGGCTCATGACGTACATAACCCTCAACGCGCCAAAAACCACGCCTCATATCCCACCACAACAAACAACCTCCAAGAGGTTTCAATCACCCTAATATACTTATTCGTCAAACTACTGGTAGCATAACACACAATGAGCAACTAACTACGGCCACCCCCTACTCACATGGGTCTAACACACTCCAAATAATCATTGCTCATCTCACGAGCTTACGCCTACCATAATTACTAACCACCAGGTCACACTTCCACCATCCGGACCATAACTCATCCTAGCCCCACGGGCATAATCCCTACTATAAAGATATCACAACACCCAAGTAAGCCGAACTCAACCTAACATCCTAAAGCCAAGCTACACATTACTCACCACCTAATCACATCACATCAACACACGTTCACATACCGAGGGAAAGCCTTAGAGTAACGCAACCATCTGGGCAACTAATTTAGATTTCTCATAGAAAGAACATCTGCCAAATGCTTTTCTATTTTGAACCCCAAAGTAGTTGATCAGACGCCATATGCCATGTCACATCACCCTAAGACACAACTCTCCTTGCTCATATAAACACATAGCAGATGCAACACAATTCAATCACAAACCAATGCAAGCACACAACTCATGCCGTGTAATGGTGCCTAACCTTGTCAAACAAGTCACATACTAAGGTCATTGTTACTTTCTACGGTTCCTAAGTATTCGAACCTAGAGCTCTGATACCATTTTGTCATGCCCCGACCCCGGGGACCCGTGAACCAACCCAACCGTCCCGCATATAAAGGTCACTAACAATAAATTTCCTTCACCAAAGGTTTGAGTTTGAAATATATTAAAACAAAACTTTCTTTACACAATCAAATTCTCTCACATATCCTATTCCAAACAAATACCTTTGATTTTCCAAGAGTTCATTTACAACCACTGTATCATTATAATCATCTACTCAAATTTTTGTACAAACAAAATACAAAGAATAAAGAGATATTAGGTCTTTCTTCTAGCTTCTAGCTTTTTTTTTCACGATGCAACCTTTGCCCTGGTATCGCCCCTGGTCATTGAAAACCTAAAATGGTTTACATACATACATGAGCTGAAGCTCGTAAGGAATAGATTAACTCAGATATAATGCATGATTTAAGAGGTGTGATGGGTGCAACCGAAGTAAAATACAAATTTTTACCAATTCATTATTCCTTCACACGCACGCCATTTTCTTCCTATTTATCCTTTCATATTATCCATATTATCATCCCATTATCCGATTTTCACAAAAATCATGTCACAATTTTATTACCCGATTTGTCAGAAAATCGTATCACATCTAATGAACTGGTGTCGGGTGCATCTTATAGAAACCCCTCGCTATTAATCCTCAATAGGCTACGCGAAACTATTGGGTAATAGATAGCTCTATAACTCACCACAACACAACACCACATTTCGAGGGCTAACCCGTGGACTTGTGGTCCCCATCTTGCATAAGTTTTCATTCTTTTACTGTGGAGCCGCTAGCCCAACTTAATCCACATCAATCCATACGATTCATTAGTCATTCAAAAACTTTATATTCACAATCCAGGAGTCCAACCCACAACTGGTTCCTCTCCCCAAATATTTTCACATAGTAACTATTTTCAAATTTCACATTTTAAACTTCCCATTTCATTTCCAATTAAGTTCTATTTTAGTATTCAATCCTTTCTTTTCAATTCAAATGAAATCATAAGTTTTAACACGTAATTTCTCATAAATCACTTTTCCTTTATCAACTTTATGAAATGCCAACGCATTATTAACTCACACATGACCATATCATTTGAAACACAACAGAACGTAGTCATCATAGGTATATATATATTAGAAACTCAAGTTCTCTTCAGAATGCTTAGCAATTCCAAAAGATGACTATGTCGTACCACAACTTTTAGATACCCATTTTTGTTCTCAAAACCCATCGTTATATGTTGAAAACCAACTTTATCTTAAAAACCTAACCAATTGGTACAATACATACATCCCAACCCATGTATATTGGAATAGGTAACCCATAGCCCAAGGCATAAGAAATTTGATGAAAAGGTCCAATATTGATGAAAATAACTATTTTCAAGACATTTGGCCAAAACGGGTGAAAAACGGTTAAGAAAATTTGACATACCCTCACTATTTTAATCATAACTTTTTCTACAAAAAGAATTTTCTTGTGATAGTAGATATGAAGGAGATATGATCATAAGAAGTTGGCCCAACGCAGTCAGTTCGCTCGAGCAGACATCGAGCGCCCAACTCTCTTCTAGTTGACCGCTCGAGCGGATAGGGCTCCGCTCGTGCGTGCTGGTGCCCGAGCAAAACCCAGATTTCTCCATGTTTTGAGTTTCTAACTTCAATACCCTTAAACCTTCATGAAACATGTTTCAAATCTTGATCTCCACCCCAAAAACATTGGATTCAAGTCTCATAAACCCTTTTTATGCAATAATTTCTCAAAATCATGGTTTATCATTTCTCAAAAACTCAAAATATTTTTGAGAACCCAACTCAACTCACACATTACTCTATCAACCCTTCAAATCATGCACGAAATCTACTATATTTTACTCATATAACAAATTATCAACTTAAATCAACACAAACATTTGGGAGAATCTAGATCCTACCTTGAATTTGCTTGAAAGCTTGAAATTACTCCAATTTCTCCCTCCTAGGGTTTGGTGTTAGGAGATCCTGGCTCTTTGGAGCACCTCTTTGCTCCAAAGCTTGATTTCTCCCCTTGCTTTCAATCTAGCTTCAATCTTCAACTTGAGGGATGGAGGGTTAGGGTTTTTCATGGAATGGTGGTGGTGTTCTCACTCATTGAGAGAAAGAGAAGAGAGAAGAGAGAAGAGAGAGACATATGGTGGATTGGTGAGTCCTCACGTAGGTCATAGATATATATAAAACCCCTAAATTTTTTTCCAATTTTTGAGATTGTTCCAATTATATCCAGATAGTCTGCTCGAGCGAACCCCCACCGCTCGAGCGGTGACCCCTAAAGTTGAATTCTGTGAATTTCCTTAAAATTCATCTCAAACTCCCAGCTTTGCTCACATTTTAATATTTCGAATTATTCATTAGCACAGCTAGATCAACATCATTCGTTCTCGTATACCTCAATTTCACTTTCACATATCACTAATTTAACCATTAACGGGCAAAATTTTATGACATCCACGCCCAAAGTTAATTTTGTCTCCTCACTTAATCGAAAATATAAAATCACAAAATAAACACGTACTAGGCCATTACGTGACTCATGTCATTTATGTTTATGTATTCAAATATTAGAATAATACTTTTAAACTACAAATATAATGTTACAACCATAACTTTATTAATTGAATACAATTCTATTGAAAAGTGGCTATTTTCTATTTTAAGTTTATTATTTTAAATATTTTTTAGCACAATAGTATAATTATATCCTTTTAGATCAATATTGTACTATTTTATACACGCAAGATCTGATTTTTAGCCCATGATTTCTCCATGGCAGCCGCAACCCTCAACCTTTGTACAAAAATCATTCGTTTGTCATATAATGTAATTCATGCATTGGTTGGACATCTTACACATGAGACCTCATGATGGTGTCCCCACTACAATTATCTCTACAAAATCAGCTCCTTCCCCACCCATGGCCGGAATACCCTTGGGCTTTTTGAGCAAAAATTGTTAATGAAAGAAAAGAAAGAAAGAATAAGAAAACAAGAAGAGAGGAAGAAGAAAGGAGGTCCATTCTTGCTTTGTGGTGTATTCAAGAGAGGATTCCCTTCATTATACTCTTTTCTTCCCAACATTTCAGTAACAATCAAGCTCGGCCCTAGCTTAACGCCAGTAACAATTATGGCTTTAGGCCCCCAATTTTTGACAAATTTTTAGAGACCCAAAATTTCAAGCAATACATATATTGCATATAATCCAATCCAATTGACAGACAAATATAATGCACCATACCAATTTTTATTAAAAATATTAATAATTCTATTATAGTTTATGCTTAATTACAAAAGAGAGTTTTCACTCACATCTAAACATTAAATTCATCATAGGTAAATTATTATTATTTTATTGTGTATAATTTTTTGTGAGAGATTTTAAATTTTTTTGAGATCTTTTCAAATATCCATTCTAAATTGCAGATTATATATAAATCATAACTCCTAGTAAAAAGTATCCATCTAGGTCGAAAAAGAGAAGAAGAAAAGAGTAGACAAATTTTTATGGTTTATCTTTTCAGTTATAATTATTTTTTGAGTTGATTTTATTATTTATTTTTTTAATTTGTACAAATGTTTAAAAGGCCATATTTTAAAATTTTGTTTAAGGTCCTCTAAAACTCAGGACCATCCTTGGCAATAATAAAAGGTAGAAACCTCTCACATATATATGTTTTTTTCTCACACATACAACCTTTGGCTCCAAATACTCACAAGAGGTACATGCATTGTGAGACCATGACCCATTTTCTTTTTTGACATTTTTCAACACACATTTCGTGTTTATATGATAGCATATTTTTATGCGTTTTAATGTATAATCGGGGTTAGATATGCATGCTGATTTCGTTCCTAGGGCCGTGGGGCGTTGCAGTACGAATTTCAAAAAATTTAAAATATATATATATTTTGGAGGCCTATAAATATTTGGTGTTAAATATTTTCAAAAGATATTTTCAAAACTTACAAGTTAAGTTTCATCGTTTTTCTCTCTGCCTTCTCTCTAACTTTTTGGGGGCCCAGGGCTAAGTTTTCGACGATCCAACAATCGATCCTTGCTTTTGGAATGGTGGGCTACGCGTTCATCCGAATAAAATTTCATTCTGGCAAAATTTGATTTTGTACGTGATTCGAGGCATCGTGTTTTTAACACAATGAGGTAGGATCCTAGACTCTCATGTCTTATAAGGGTGTTACGTGTTATTGTGTGTTTTTCTACCGGTTAAAAATGCATGAAAAATCATTTTATGTAATCGGGTTTGGTTTAAAAAGGGGGTTTTGTGTTGTTTTGGTTGGATGGAATTGGGGTTTAAGGGTTTCTTTTGAGGTTTTGGTGGTGGTTTTGGGCTTGTGTCTGTTCGTAGATGGTGAAAGAAAGTTTGGTTGCATTAATTTTGAGTTTGAAGGGTTGTTAAATGGTTGTTGGATGGTTGGAAGCTTCAAAATTTGCCAAACAGGTCAGTTTCTGGCATTGTACCACTTGAGGGACTGCTCAAGCGGTTTAGAGAGCGGTCTGGGGGTATTCTCGGGTTGCCAAACCATTGGACAGACCGCTCGAGTGGTCTAGCCCGCAGTCTATTTTCGCTAGTTGAAAATTTGTTTTTAAAATCGATGTATTTGTTAGGGTCGGTATACTGAAAATTATATTTTTAATATTTAATTTTATTTTTAATAAAATTAATTGTCAATTTTATGAGACTCTTTATGAGCAATGCATTTGTATCATTTTTTCTATATGCATGGATGCCCAATATCCTGTACAGTACTTAATCTCGTGTGTAGAGTACAGTTTACACACAGAATATCAGATTTTAGGTTCTTACGGAATACAAGTTTTATATTCACAGTTTAGATGGAAATGGACATACTATCGGTACGACTGTAGAATAAAATTTTAGTAGGCTTGTCTTGGTCACAGAGAATATATAATTGCGTCGTCTATTGTTTTGACTCTCTGTACTAGTACACTTTGTGTGTATTGAACGGAAAATTTAGGGTAATTAATTTTATACTGACTATATAAATTAATTCGCACTCCAAGGTTATTATAAATAGTGCTTATCCTCTTAATCCTAAAATAATTATTGATTTGCATATATTTAATATTCGTTATTTTGATTCATTAGAGGTTGCGATCTTATATGGGTCTATATTCCCGGTGAGTTAGATAGCGGTATTATTTATATGAAAAATATTTATTATTGACGGAATTCACGTCCCAATTGATTGGGATTGACGATACTCCCTTAAGAATGCTTATAAGTTTTGACCAGGCCAAACCATGCAGGTAGATTTAATTATCCAGCGGTCAAATAAGTTAAGCGGAAGGGTTCAAGAAATATCAAGATACTGATTAAATTAAACTGTCAGTAATTAAATTTATTTGACGGGTATCAGGAATCTTAATGTGGGGAGAAATGGTAAACATTTAATAACATGAGCTCAATGCAAGAAGGTCTTGAGATTATGGGTCAGAGTGCAATTATAATTTTTTAGTGGTGTGAACTGTAATTCAATATTTTATGAAAATTATAAAAATTGCTGCTTGTCTTTCCATAATTGCAGAAACCTCTAGTAGGTGTCTGTGTTCCACTAGACGTCTAACCCTTAATTACTCCCCAGGTCCCTGCTGTAGTCCTATATATATGCGGATAGGCTGAACCAGTTGATGATGATTTTACATTATTATTATCACATATTATATTTTTTATCTTTCAAAAGTTAAATATATCGGGGTTCGACCGGTACGAGTTCTCGGAGGATCGTAGCCCACACCACGTTCAATGATCGCATAAGGGAATGCAGTAAAAGATTTGACTTGAGCTTCAACTCGGAATCAAGTTGTAGTTGAAGATTAGATTGACAAGAGATATTCTTCTAAATTAACTTTCGTTGCAGGGGTTTATTTTTGATCGTTCGACGTCAAAATTTTTATCTAGAGCCCGTTTTGGCGTTTGCCCGTCAAGTTAACTTTTAACCGAAAATCGTTTGCAAAAATAATGATCTTGGCAGTATTGCCTCAAATAGTATCTCCATCATTCGGACTTAGAATTAGGTTATTTTTGTCTTCAAATTGAAGCCCCGAAAGTCTTCTTTCCAATGAAACCTCTCTCACATTAAAATTCTTTTTGTAGAAAATGTTATGATCAAAATAGTAAGGGTATGTCATAATTTTTTAACCGTTTTTCACCCGTTTTGGCCGAATATTTGAAAAAAGCCTATTTTTCATTCTTGGGGGAACTTTTTATCAAATTTCTTGTTCCTTGGGAGTTCGTTGTGTTGTTTGGTGGTTGGGTCCTTGGTTTCCAGTTGGTTCCCAATAGTATTCAGTTGATTGATTATGGGATTAGTCAACTAAAATACTATTGGATTCTTTTTAGGGTTCGATTGGTTGTGTGGTGGCTTCGGGAGTCGCGTGATGGCTTCAGGTGTTTTTTTAGGTGTTGTTCTCGGGAGTGACATGCATGGCTAGACGTGGATTGTTGGGGCACGGTTGTGTGCATCGTGGTTGGGTATGGAGCGTGTTTGGGCTCATAGCACCTTTGAAGGAAATGTGGTGTTTTGTGACCTCATAGTTTGAGGGGTTTAGCGTTAGCCTTCGGGTTATGCTTGGTTTGTGTGTTTTTGGTTATCCATGTGAGTGGATTTCGGGTTGTTTGGCGGTGGCGTCATGATGTGGAAATTATATATGGCTATGTGCGTTTATAACTAGCTATGTGCGTTTATAACTCTAGTTTATTTATGTACGGATTATGTAAGTGGATTACATGGCTTTGATATCATTACGTGTAACGTGGTTTATGCTTTAAAACGCAGACTTTTATTAGGCATGTATGTGTTGGATCTGTGGAGCGTATGCGTGTGGTGCAAGTGGTATGTTTTATGCATTTAAATCCTAGTTAGGTTATGCATAGGTGCATAGAATGGGATAGATGAACATGTGATTATGTGAATGTTAGCCCTGGCTAACGATGAACAAAAATGTGGTCCGAGATATGTTACCCCTAGTTAACAATGCATGTGTGCGTGTGTGAGAATCGGAGGGACGAAAATGTGGTCCTGACGATGTATTTTGTGTGTAATTATCAGAGGGACGAAAACGTGGTCCTAACGATGCACTTGTGTGCGAGAATCTGAAGGAAGGAAACGTGGTCCTGACGATGCAGGTGTGCGTGAGTCTAAAGGATGGAAACTTGATTCTAAAGAAGCGTGTGTGTGAATCTGAAAGATGGAAACGAGGTCTTGAAGAAGCATGCGTTGCATGTGTTGAACGTGGTGAGTTGGGTGAATTACATGGATTGCATGAGTTATCTTTGGTTGTAGAGCTGTTGTTGGGGCTTGGTAGAGCTAGTTTAGATATGTATTCATGTGCTACATATATATATACCTATTTTTCTTGGGACTCGTGCGAGTCGTGTTATCAAACAGTTTTGCTAGCTCTCGTGAGTCATGATCTAAAATCGTTTTCAAATTGTTTTAAGACTTGAAAGAGAGTCTAAAACTGCACCTCGTTTTCCTAGCATATTTAGCTTATATTGCATGTGCTGTCTAGTTTCTGCTGAGTTTTGGCTCATGTTGTGGGATTTGAAATATTTTTTAGGTACCGATTACGCAGGTTGATCCGAAGGTGCTAGAGAGGGGAAAGAGCGATAGTCTTCCTTTTTGCTCGTTTTGAACATGTATGTTGTAACATGTTTTTCAGTGTTAGAACCATGAAATGTAAGTCTTTTGGTGACTATATACAATGCATGTAGGATTTAATTTGAGAGTGTATTCTGGGGTTGGTTGTTATGTTTAGTTGCTTGTGGGTGTTTCATGTGACCTGAAGTTTGGGGCGTGACATGCTTCATTTCAATTCCATGAAATGGTGGTTCTTAAAAATGATCTATAACTCTTATATAAATCATATATGTGAAGGATAGAGCCCTGCATGGATAAATCAAGAGCCAAAGAGCCTCGTATGTGGACTTTTTGGAATATGTCCCATGAAATCTCACTATAATTTTAGAGTTTGTGCAATTTTATTTTCATGTCTAAACTCATCCCAAAGATCTTTAAAATTTTCTATAGTCTAATATTAATGTCCCTTACATGCACGATTTTTTTAGAACTTTGTTTCATGTTTTTCATATTTTTAAAATTCTTATCCAGAAATGACAAAAACACGGTTCTAGACAGTGAATCTTGAAATAGTGTCATTTCTTACAGAAAACTGATTTTTGCTGAAATGGATGAGAAACGTTATATTTTTTTCTTTTCTTTCTAACTCCACTAGAATCACTCAAAAAGCTTAAGTATAGAAGAAGTTGTGCTATTTCTACCTAGATATGTCAAATTTGGACACTTGTGGTCAAAAATTATTTTCTCCCAAACCACAAAGGCTTTTAATGCAATGTTAAGTCTGAGTGCTTTCTAACATCTATATCGATCTCTAAACAAATTATAAAAATGTTTAGTTAGGGGTGAAGGCCCTGTTTGGAATTTTAAAGTTTTGTGGCAAAATCTGCCCTCTATTCTTAGAATATGTCAAATTCTGTCTCACAATCTTATTTCATCAAAAACACCGCTTTAGAGGCAAAACTAAAAAACATTTTCTTCATGAAAGTTGTCGAGAACACTCTAAATTAGCTACCTACAAATTTGTAAATATTTCAATGAAAGTTTATATAAAAGATGTGAGGCCCAGTGCCATTTCTTTATTGTGTAATTAAAAGTTTATATAAAAGATTACCCTTACAAGTTCATTTCGAGCTCGTATGCGTGTTGAAGATGAATGGCCCGATGGCCGGTAGCATATTGTAGACTTCGTTATCTCGCATGTGTGTGCAAAGTTTCGTATACTATGAATCTTTAGTTGATCCGGGAGTTTCTTAAAATTTTGTACAATTTCTGGGATAGACCGATTGATAGACCGATCGAGCGGTCTATCGAGGATGCTAGTGCCCGAGCCAGGCTTGGCCTTGGCTATTGTGCGAAGCTTCCATAGAAAGCTTCTCATCTCTCTCTCACTCTCTCTCCATTCTCTCTAAGTTTTAAGGATCAAGAAGTGAGAATCGATCTCGGCTCAAGGGAAGGTTATCGTTCTACTCAATGAGGGCGACGTTTCAACTGAATGGATTTTCTTTTCGACGAGTTGGGGTTTTTGGAGGGTGTTAAAGTTCCAATTTTTGTCTCACGACATAGGACATTTGACTATCCTTGAACATCCATGGTTTATATGCAAATGGATGATTTTCTTTTATGAAAAGAACATATAATTTTCCCTTAAAACCTATAACCCTAGCTTCAGTTGAATGCATCTGGTTTGAAAATCAAAAATCGAGTTATGTGATGGTTGAGAGTATGGTTGAATGTACCTATTGTTAGGAATCATATGAATGCTATATCAAAAATCGAAACCCTAGTGGGATGGAGATTTTAGAAATCACTAGGTGGATAAATCCCATGTGTTGTGAAATGGATTATTTGAGTATTTATTGTAGATATTTGAATGTGGTGTAATAGTATATCAATACTCGAATGATGGGTGAATGGAGGTTAGACTCTAAATTTATGTTTGAATGTTCTCACGTGAGTTAAATCGTCATATGTGTATTCAACATGTTCACTTTTGTAATTCCTGGGCTCGTTGGGCATTGCGGTGCCGTTTTCAAAAAATAAAAAAAGATATTTTTCTATAAATATCTGGAATTAGATATTTTCAAAAGATATTTTTCAAAACTTACAAGCTAAATTTCCTCATTTTCTCTCTGCATACTCTCTAACTTCTCGGGGGCCCGGGGCTCAATTTTTGACGATCCAACAGCCGATCCTTGCTACTGGCATCGTGGTCTACGCATCCATCCGGACAGAAATTCATTATGGCAAAGCTCAATTTTGCACGTGGATTGAGACATCGAGTTTTTGACTCACCAAGGTAGGATCCTAGATTGTATAGTTGTTAAAGGGTGCTACATGTAATCATATGCATATTTACTGTTTAAAATGCATGAAAAAGTGATTTATGTTGCGATATATTGGGTTTTTAGTTTAAAACCATTTTTTATCTTTTTGGTTGGATGAAATCGGGTGTCGAGTGTTCTTTTCGAGGTTTTTGGTGATAGGCTTGGGCATGTGTACGTTCGATGGTGTTGGATGGGAGTTTTGAGGCTTCATTTTGGGTTCAAATGGGCTGCTCCGTACCTCAAAAATAGTTTCTGGGGAAGGTCTGTCAACTATATCTTGAAGATCAGTCGATTTGATCATATTTTTGGGAGGTCAGTCGACTAACATGGTTCTGTTTTGATTTTCTTAGTTTCTAATGTGTTTTCAGTTGGCTGGGTGAGTGGGGTCAGTCGACTGGGGGTTTGGACCGTTTTGTGAAAACTTTGAAAAAATGTATTTTTTGGGGCTTTAGAGCTAACTCTAAGGGTTGAGTCTCAGCTTTTAAATGATTTGTTGGAAATGAGATCTCTATGGTTGATGGATCTTTTAATACATGTTGATGTATAACTATTTTACGGGTTTTTCGTAGTTGAGCTACGTAATGGTTTTAAAATAATTTCCATAGATGTACCGTGGCAGTGGGTGTTTCGAGTTGGGCTTTTATTGCTCCTTGGTGGAAATCCAAAAATGTACGTAGAGTAGGTTCTCTACGATCCTTCAGGTTAATCCCCGTAAACGTGGTTTGCGAGCTCCTTCCATCGGTTGTGAAAATTCGTAAAAGAGCCAGTTGCCTCGTGAGTGGCTATGTTGTTGTGACTCCGTATAGAACTTGTCATTACTTAGCAGGCCCTGGGTGGCCTTAGAGTAATGGGTAGGAGTCAATTGTTGTCTCCTTTGTCCATGTGTGTGGCAAAGTCGGTACATAGGATTTATTTTATTTTCCTCGATTGTGTGTTCTGAGTGGGAAAATGACGTTTTGTTCCACATTGTGTGATCCGGGTGAGAAATCAAGTTTTGATTACTATTTTTTTTCCTATAACTGTGGCATGATATCTGTATTAATGATATGCATAATTTTGAGGGTGGAAAATTTGTGGTTTTCAGGTTGGAAAACCTTTTTTTTTTGCTCCTATGGTTGAGTCTTTATGCTTACGATTGCATAACCTACTTTACAGCTTTATAGTATGTTTCTATTGGGTTTCGGCTCACGATGTGGGATTTTGTGCTAAACCTTTTTCAGGAATAGGTGAACATGAGTAGTTGACCTAGATGCCCGTGATGGCGGAAGACTTACTGTAGTTTTCCTTATTTTTGAGACATGTAGTTTTACATGCGATGCCTATTTCTGAAGGCGTGTTTTGTACGCCTTGAGGCGATATACTTATGCATGTATGGGACTATATGTTTATTGTTTATAAGAGATGAACCTTGGGTATTCTTTTATCCAACTGTATTAACTATTTAAGTTGATGGTTTTCCAAATAAAAGAGTTTTTTTTTATAAACGATGTTTTGGTGGGCTTTTGCGTGACCCTGGTGTGTGGGGCGTGACAGTACGTGAGTTGTTAGCTTGTGTGGCTTAGTTGGCCTGTGTGGCATAGTTAACCAGTGTAGCGTAGTGGGCCTGTGTGGCATAATTAGCCTGTGTAGCGCAGTTAGCTTGAGTGCCAATATTGGCAATGTGAAATTGCTATTGATTAGCTTGTGTAGCTTATTTAACCTGTGTGTTAATATTGGCAAGGTGGAATTGTTGTAGCCTAAGCTATGTGATGTCATTTTTTCTGCGTAACAACATTAGCCTTAGTGGCATTGTTAACTTATAAGATGAAATTAGCCTAAGTGGCAAGGCGGTCCTTCATAAGTCTGTGGACACGTATATATGGGATTTGTTAATAACCGGGATGAAAGTGGCTTTCAAGATGAATAGTAATGGTGTGAATGCATGTATTGATGGGTACCCCATGGAGCGTAATGGTCGTGGAAGTTGTAAATATTAATTTTGTGACACCGAAGTTTTTTTTTTAAAAACAAAATAAGAATAAATAATTAATTATAAACTTGGAATAATGTAGTAAAATCTTATGTTAAATCCAAAACATTTACATATATTAAAACTTTAATTAATAAAGAATTGAAACAATTATTAGTTAGAACTTTTTCTCGCAAAATTCGACGCTGTGATAAATTATAAAATAACATAACAAGTTTATCTCAAATTTTTGAGAATTTTCTAGGCTTAAAATTTTACTGCTATTGGAAATAGTTGTAATCGAAAAATCACGATGGAAAAATATTAAATAGATAAAAAATCTTAACGAATAGTTTAACCATACGATAATTCATAAAAATACATTAAAAATTTATACCTGAATGTTTATATTTTTCTAAATTAAAAATTTTACATCAAAATTTTTATGATGTATAAAAATGTTAGCACCATACACTTGGCAGCGGAATAAGCCGGCATAACATGCGTAAACCCTGCTGTCCCATATCCACAGCTATATATACCTCGCCGGACTTAGTTTACGGATACAAAACTGAGCTTCCTTTCTTCTCTTTTCTTTAAGAATATAAGCTTATATATATATATATGCTTTGAAGCCAGAAGCTTTGAGCTTTTTCTCCTTCGGTTAGCTTCCCTCACGCCGCAACACTCTCACCACCGGCGCCACTCCGGTCTCCACCAGCTGCCACGCCCCAAACTCTGGGCCACGTGAAACATCCCAAAACAACCAACAACAACCCAACCCGAGAATATACTTTCAAAATAAACCATGCATGCATTGTATATAAACGCTAAATGGCAACATTACACGGCTCCAACGCCCGAAAAACATGTTATAAGCATACGTGTAATGAAAGAACAAAAGAAAAGACTACAGCTCTTCCACCTCTCCCGCACCTCATGATCAACCTGCGTGACTGGTACCTGAAGAAAATCAAAATCCCACACCGTAACCCAAGGCTCAGCAGATTCTAAACAACACATGTGATATAAGCTAAACATGCTCGATAAACAAAGTGCAATTTTTGACTCTCTTCTAAGCTATTAAAATAATTTGAAAATCGTTTTAGATCACGACTCACCAGAGCCAGAAAACCATTTTCATATGCAAGGGAAAGCGAGGATAAAAACTATTTTTTGACTCATCAGAGCCTTGAAAACGATTCTAGTATTACGACTTCCGCAAGCCGTTAATACAGTATTTCGACTCCCGTAGGCCGATAATACAGTTTTTACAAAATTGGTCTATCCGTCCCAAAATGCCACACATGCATTCCATGAATCTTCTGGAACTTTCACTGAAGGACCACTGCCCCCATCTAATGCAACACACAATTTCACAGACTTTCACCATAAGACCGCAGCCCCCAAATACACCTTTACGGACTAGTACTGAAGGACTATAGCAACGCCAATCGCACACACACCAGCTTTCTTAGCCTACCTCATACACCGACTTTCGTCGCCTACCTCATACACCGGCTTTTGTAGCCTACCACATACACCCACATACGCACACGTGCATCATCAACCAGGATTTACATCTACTAGATCACATATTCATCTAATCTATTTCATACACATGCAAACTTAAACCAGGATTTAAAGCATATAGCTATGTATCAACACGACATTCCACAAACCACATCACATGCCTATAAAACTCTAGATTTTAAAGCATAAATCACGTTACACATAGCGATATTACCTTATGTAATTCACTTACATATTCCGTACATAAATAAACAGAGTTAACTATGCACATAACCATATAAAACCACATCACGACACCACCCGTCAAAATAAGCATCCACTCGCGGGACAACCCACACGACCACCACTAGCCCAAACACTCCCAACACGGCCATCACAGACCTACGACGCTCACCCGCGTCAACACAAACCCAATAGCAAACAACACACCCAACCGTGCATCAACAAGCCGCATTTACCATTCACATCACCCGCGAGGGCGACACTCAAATGCACACCCGAGGCCACGACACGACCTTCGAAACCACCACACAACCAACGACACCCCAAAAGGAATCCCAGGTATTTAAATCAAGTAATTTCCATAAATTAATCAATTGATTACCATAGGACACCAACCGAAAGCCAAGGAATCAACCCAAAATCTCAAACCAATAGCCCACAGCTTCAGTCGACTGGACCCAATGCCCAGTCAACTGAAAAACACACTGGAAAAGCCAAAACGCCATAGAAGCACTGCTGAGTCGACTAACCTTCGAGGTTGAGTCGACTGAACCTCAAGAATAACGATCTAGTCAACTGAACTCATGGGTTCAATCGACTGAACTCAACCCAGAAACCGTTCTAAGCTATGGATTCAACCTCCAAACCAAAAATTGAAGCCTCCAAACACCTATCCAACATTCTCAAACATACACACGCCTAGGCTTAACACTAAGACCACCACAAAAACACCCGACACCCGATTCCATCCACGAAATCACCAAAAAATAGGTTTTAAGCCCAAAACCCAACTTGAAACAAACGCAGATCTACAGCAATCTACCCGTTAAAAATACCCACATTTACCCATAACACCCTTATATAGCAGTAGGGTCTAGAATCTTACCTCGGTGAGTTCAAAACTCTACGCCTCAAATCACGTGCAAAATTGAGCTTCGTCGAAGTCAAAATTTGATCGGATGGTTACGTAGCCCACCGCGCCAATAGCGAGGATCTGCTGTTGGATCATT
Organism: Heliamphora exappendiculata; assembly: GCA_034768845.1. Classification (NCBI taxonomy): domain Eukaryota; kingdom Viridiplantae; phylum Streptophyta; class Magnoliopsida; order Ericales; family Sarraceniaceae; genus Heliamphora; species Heliamphora exappendiculata. The sequence continues at coordinate 19,284 of JAOTRH010445846.1, forward strand.
GAAAACCAAGCCCCATGCCCCCGATAACTTAGAGAGAAGGCATAGAGAAAATGAGAAACTTACTGGAGAAGTTTTAAAAAATGCATCACTACCCTCAAACATGCATCTCTACCCTCAAACATGCATCAAAAGCATATAAAACATGCTGCAACGAAAACACGTAATGCGCGTTCAAAAATGCCAAAAAAAAATGGGTCAAGGTCTCACAACTCTACCCCCCTTAAAGGAATTTCTCCACCGAAATTTGACTCAAGGTCAAAATAACAAACCGACGATCAAAACCGACACAGTCACACGAGATGGTCAGCCAAACCATTCCTAAGATATAGTCAAACATGGTCAGGCATCCTAAACAATGGCCAACTATCTCAAAGACTTGCGATCTACAACCCATCCCAACCTTACAACATCACCAACCACTGCCTCAACATAGCACACCATCCACGGGATCCATAACCAACCCCGAACATATGCAATGAAGAATCTGACCTGTAACTTGCATACTTAGAAGGTACCTTTGCTCACTGAAGGCATATCAGCATCCTCTGGAACGACCGGTGCCCTCGAAGAACCATGAGTTGTAAGAGAATACACTCGGGGCAACCCCACTTATCCTGTCCGCCATAACTCGGCGCTGCCGGCTGCCGCATCGACTGAACTGATGTACTCCCACCTGCCATCTAGGAAGTCTGTACTGCAAAAGGCTGCTATCGACCCTGCACATACGAACCCACTGGTGTGTCCTCCCTGCTCGGTGCACTACCTCTCTGGGGATAATTCCTATGAATATGTCTGGGCTGTCCACATCAATAGCAAACTGATGGTTCCTTCCCCTGCGACTGCACTGGAGCCAAACTCTGGGATGGTCTCAACTGTAAATAATTCGCCGCACGATGCCCCGGCTGTTTGCATCGAAAATAGGTCAACTCCCTCTGCTCCGACCTCCCAAACGAAGCTACAGATGGTGATGGTGATGAAAAATGCTATGATCCAGATGGATAAAAGCTAGGGCCAGAGGACTTCTGCCTCTTACTGGAGCATCCACCTGTCTGTACCTCCGTCCCACCATGTGATGTCCTAGCCTCCCTCGAAGCTTGAGTCTCAGCCAAAGCATTCTAAACCCTCGCTGTTACCTCCACCAGCTTTCTGAACACATAAAATCCCATCACAGCCACTCGCTCCTTGATCGTCGGCCTCAAGCCCCGCTCAAACCTCATCGAAAGCAACTCATCTATGCACTCTACCTCCGGTGCAAACCGAGATAAGCTCGTAAACCTGGCCTCGTACTGCATAATGTCCATGGTCTCCTGGGTAAGAGAATAGAACTCCTCCCTACATAAGTCCCTCCTCGAAGCTGGGAAATATCTCTCGAGAAAAATTCGTGTAAAAGCTACCCATGTGACCCCCACCGTAGTCCTGGCATATCCCCACCACTGATGAGCTTTACCTCTCAACTAAAAAGTGGCAAAAGAAACCTGCAACTCATCCTCCACAATCTGCAATGTGTCTGGGATTCGAGTCGTCAACTCCAACCACTCTGTCACCATAAGAGGATTAGGATCTCCTGCAAAGGTAGGAGGATCCAAACGCCGAAACTCTCGCATCACAACTGTAACCCTCGTCTCCCTCACCTCAGGCACTGCCTCCCTCTACCTAATAGGCTCACCCCTAACAACCAGATGCTGGATAGAACCAACCAACACACGCAACAACTCCGTCGTGTCCATTGGTCCCTGGGGAGCATTAGCATCCCCAACATCATGGATAGGAATATCCCCTTGGCCGGCACGGCCAAGGCCTCGACCACAGCCTCGCCCTCGTCTCACCGACATCGCGTCTATATGAAAAAGATAGAACATGAGATGCAGCACGTAGCATAAACCACATAGACATGTTAACACATAAGCACATAGGTTCATGCTAAACAACCCCACATAGCGAAGAGAACCAACAAGAACGGCTCATCAATCTGGATAACCTACTCAGACTCCCTGCTAGAAATTACGTCAGCTAAACGCGTTTCTAACTTGGCTCCCAAGTTTGTCAATCAAAACGCCTAAAGGCAGGACAATCATTACTAAGATTCGATCCCCATGCTCACATATACACATAGTTTACGTATGACTCGCATGCTATCACGTTCATGTTATCAAAGCATATAAACACATGTAATCAGGCACACGCAATTGACCTCACACGGTGATGCAACCTCTTCCCACGACTCTTAGGTATTCGAACCCATAGCTCTAATACCAAGTTGTCACGCCCCAAACTCTGGGCCACGTGAAACATCCTAAAACAACCAACAACAGCCCAACCCGAGAATATACTCTCAAAATAAACCATACATGCATTGTATATAAACGCTAAATGGCAACATTACACGGCTCTAACGCCCAAAAAAACATGTTATAAGCATACGTGTAATGAAAGAACAAAAGGAAAGACTACAAATTTTCCACCTCTCCCTCACCTCCTGATCAACCTGCGTGACTGGTACCTGAAAAAAATCAAAATCCTACACCGTGACAGAAGGCTTAGCAGATTCTAAACAACACATGCGATATAAGCTAAACATGCTCGATAAGTGAAGTGCTATTTTTGACTCTCTTTCAAGCCATTAAAACAATTTGAAAATTGTTTTAGATCACGACTCACCAGTGCCAGAAAAGAGAACCAAGAAGAAGGAGTCTAAGGAGGTCTAGAGGAGTCTTAAAGCCAAGTCCAAGCCATCCTTCTTTCTTTAGATCTTCAAAACAAGTACATGAACTCCTTCAAACTCGCTTCCATTCTCCTACTAAATATCCCTCAATCCATCTTTATAAACATCTCTAAGAATAAGAAATAAAATCTCACCCAAAAAGGCGTCGTGATGGTAGAATAGGGGTTGTTCGTTTGTAATCTATTGTTGGATATGTTTGCATGTGATTATTTTTAGTTTAATAGCTTGTATTGGTTCTAGAGCTTTGATATATTTGTATAAATTACATGCATGCAAAGAAACTAGACTAAATCTAAGCATATCTTGAGCTACGACACCGAAATCCTAAATAGCTTGATTTTCTAGGTATTTTAACTTTCTACCATGAACTTTGAACTATCATATTTCATTGTAGAAAAATGATCTAAGTGTTATTCTTAGGTCCGGATCTAGCTTGCTAAGTTATTGTACATAAAAAATTAGTTTGAAGTGATTTCAATGGGTAGAACTCGAGATACACAATTTTTACTAATGAGTGTCAGACTCTAACCACTCTGTATTGCAGATATAAAAACCCTATGTTAGAGTGAGAACCGACCTTAGGTCAAAACATAAAACTTGTAGATAACATGTTTATCTTACTATCCATCAAACATTAGCCTAATATATAACATCTTGATAGGTCAAAACCCTCCCCAAATTACTATTGTGAATCTATGACTGACAAAGCTCTCTGTCACATATTATTGTAAGACCAAAAACCTATATTTTTAGTAACCAAATCCAAAAGTGGTTTTCATAAAAATTGTAGATAGCGTATTAAACTATTTACAGACCCAAAATCAACCCTAGATACCCTTGGATGGTCCCCTAAAGGTCTTGTGCACTCTCTATTGAAAACAAGTTCTGCTGAACCTTTTAATGTTGACTGAACTTATTTTATAAAATGGCCAAAATCATCAACTTGTTCCCAACAACTAGCCTTAGCACAAAACATAAAACCTGTAGGAGACACCTTAAACTAGAACATATCTAAAAATAAGATCCATAAACCTTGATTGGTGCCGCAAAACTAAGTCCAACAGAGGCCCAAATTCTGTACTTTTCTTTGTAAAGTGCTGAATGATTTTCTCTTAATTAGTATAAATGACCCATTTTTCCTAGGATCTGACCTTAGTGTTAAACGTAAAAGTTATAGAAAATATTTTTATCTAATTGGTGTCTAAAAATTAGAACTTAAATCCATGTCTAGATGCCCCAAAATACTGTTATGATTTTAAATTTAACTCTTGAACATTTACCTAAATTTGGCTAACTATATTGTAGCGTGTCAAAGTGTGGGACTTAAAGATATGGACTTTAAATGAATTACGTAAATGATTGGTGTATGAAAATGATAATTTGATGAGTAGAATCCATGCCATTAGGTTGAATCTATGTCACTTGAATTATTTCTTGTGCTTCATATACTTGTACTCTATGTTTTAGTAAATTGTAGCTTGTGCTACACCATGTTTAGATACTATGACATAATTAGTTGTACACGAGAACAATGTTGCACACCATGAGCATTACTATAATTGCATCTTGGTTTATCAGAGTCCCTTTTTACACCTGTCGTTGTGGGTTGAGTTATGTGAAAATCATTCTTTTTGTGGTCATGAACCTAGGGCATCATTGGTTGCTAATTTTGAAAATGAATTGGGAGATGGCTTATTATGAAAAGGGATTAGGCACCATGGGTTCATCACTAGCCTTTCAACTTTGGTAATTTAGACTTTGGATTGACACCAAATGAGCATCCTAGTCCTTAATGTGGGGATTTGCTCATTTTCGATTGGCTGGAGGATAAGGATGTTATTGGCTCGCCCCCACACTGTTGCCATTGAGTAAAACGGCTAAGGCATGAAGCCAAGGCGAGCGTTAACCTTTCGCAATGGGGCGTTGATAGGTTTGGTGATCAAATTCCTATGAAGCCTACTATGAAATTCTTGGCGTGGAATTCATGTTATTGGTTCTGGATGTATGTCGGGTTGGGCATTTACATCGCATTCATTTGCATCACGCACTTGCATAATCATTCTTATATATGTTTACCCTGTTGTAAATGCCAAATTTATTTATATCCTTGGCTTTAAATTGTATTGAGGGTTATACAATATGCGTTGTAGAATATCTTGTTGTAAGTTTGGCTAGAAGGTTTAGGGAGTTTGCTTTTAGGCTTTGGCTCGTGGCATTCGTGCCTCACGTGAGGAAGAAGAGGTTTTTGAGGAGGTTGCACTCGTAGAAGAAGGAGGCTTCGAGGAACAGGGTAAGTGACAGGAGCCAGTCTACCCCGACAACGCTAGCTAAAGGATTTGAAGTTCATATTTTTGTGCTTTTATTCAGTCTCCACGAGCGTATTATAAATTTTTGTTAAATTCTCTGGAGAAACTTTAATCGTTATGTAATTTGAACAAGTTCTGAACCTTTATTGATGTAGTACTTATCATATATAACTATGAATGCATGGCTAGAATATCTCTCTTAATTAAAATTATGTATGTCCTGACGTGCCCAAATGATGGGGTGTCACACACACTATTATCTGAGATAAGATTCAACACAACAAAAAACCAACCTGGCATCACGGCCAAAAAATCAACACAATCACTTAACCACATCGAATCACTTAGACCAGATATGTCGTGCTAACAAAACGTCTCAGAGGTAACCACTAACCTACTCAAACCTAGTCATATCTATTCATGCAATAGCACATCACTACATAACTCAATGTCTCAACCTCAAATCAAACATGATCACTGCCACCCAACATCATCCTCAAACTCATAACTCATCCATCGATCCCTTGAACCCAAAATAGCAAATTACTCAAGCCCAAGGCTTATTCATCAAGTAACCAACCAAGATTTACCTCTTACACTTAGCAATTTCTTCTTTCTACGGCTCATCACAGCCCTTCCATTACAAACCAAACCATCACGTCAGTCTTGACAGATCATACTAACCAAGGCTTCTCAAACATCAAATCCTTATTGACTTATATCCTACCAAATTCTTGGGGCCACAATCCGAACATACAGTTACACCTAAAACACAATACTTACCATATAAGACAACCACTTCTCAACTCTAAGAATTCTGAGTAGTTAAAAGCCCCAAACAGAACACAAACCCAAACTCACAAAAGTCTATCAGAAACTCACCACGTGAATACCCCAACCGCAAGGTTCTAAAAAACTTCCTATTCTGTGGGGAACAAGAGGTGCAACCATACCTTACACCACCCAGAACAAAATGCACACAACGATTAACAATCCTCCGTTGATTACTACAGAAAAGGGCTCTAAGCCTCAATACTAACCCTTTTGTCAGCAAGGACAAACATTCTTAGTCTATCAACCTGATCTCACAGGGAACACAACCCCACACACTTACATTCACATGGTAGAGTAAACAAACTCCACCCAGAAAACCCACGAGAAACTCAGTCCTCCAATCACCGAATCCATGTAGTACTCATTCCCTTGGCACAACTCACGGATCACAGAACGAATACTAATCCACGGAGACTCCCATCTCCCTAAAACTACTGGACCAACAATCAACCAACGATCCCGACTGTTACACCAAACCAAGGTGGAACAGTCCGCACATCACAACTATTCGCAAGATAACCGTATCTTCTCCCTGAGAAAGGAACAGCCAACCAGAAATCTTACCTCAATGTACTCTAGTACCCATCAACACTTGGCTCCCAAAGAACCTTGTAAATATTCCTTAAGGCTGCATCAACTATAGTTATACAGCTACTATCGACCCTGATCACAATACCTAGATCACCTGCTACACGCTAAGCTCTCAACTCTCAGACCCCATTCATGCACACGCAAACCCCATCAATCCTCATACTTCGTTCAACACATCCCGTTGAGCCAAGACCTCACTTCACAAGGTTGTGCTTCACTAACCTAACTTCTACTAGGCAAATCACAGCTATGTCACAACCTCAATCCCACTATCCAAGCAACTTACATAGAAAGCACACGACACCAAATAAAGAAAACCCAATCCTGAGACCTTTCATCCAAAGTTACTAATAACTCCCACGACCAAGCAGACACCTCCCACACTTCATTTCTTCAGGCACACATCTATCGCATACATTTTAATCAACGGCGCACTACTGAACCACAGGCCACTACGCCACCCAACCACACGGCACGCTGTTGAACCCTATTACTCCTCATTCCGTTCCCATGGGCAAATAGCATTCCCACTGCTGAAGCTAAGGTCTAACACAAACAACCTCCAAACATATCACACTCAGGATATACCGCCACAAGACTAAGCCAACTGCACCATCGAACCCTTTTACGGTCTTTTCAAACCTCATGCACCCAGCACGGTTCCCAAACACAATCTCCTAATCACAAGGATAACGAAAAAACCACGAACCTGCATTCTTATAAGAATTCTATAGAACTGATACTCGAGAATCTCACCATATAAACAACTCAATCACTGAACTCCCTTAGGGATCTCACTCAACGAGAGTTAAAGCTATCAACATTCCGTATAAATCAAACTACATATCTAGAAATATCACCCAAACGCTTAGGTTCACAGGATAAAGAAAATAGGCTCTTCAGGGAACCACGGGTAAATGAACCGACACTCATATGATCCCAACATTTAATTCCCACCAAGGAAGAAAAATCACACTGGTCAACCAACCACAAACACCTCTCCTGCTAGGAAACCATGAGTCAGCTGTTGGCTCTCACCCCATGTCACTACCTCTTAGGGCCACCATTACACACTCAGTTTGAAAGAAAGTTAACCACTAGTCTACATAAAGACATCTAACATCATCGTACAAACGTTATCGATCACCATTCACAATGAGTATACCACTCGTTGCATTAGATTTTCACACTTAGACCTCTAATCAAGCACATTTACTATTGTTTACTCCTTCACATCCCAATGATGCATCGCACACGTCTGTAAACCCTCACTATTTGTCCACTGAAGCACAACACCACACGTACTCACATCACATTAAAACATCTCCTCACAAGGTCACATCACATCAACTCAATTCCCAACAGGTAGGTAACAACCACATCACTGTCTCAAGCTCGAGGCTCCAATACACCTATCAAAAAACATAAAACGTTTAATCAGGAACACCTATCTCTTATATCACTACACGAGTACCACTGGCACACAGCCATCCAAAAATAAAAGCAACTACACCCAACACAAACAAAACAAAACTTGCTTACCGATTCTAGACCAAATGACACTACCCTATCACTCGCCCCTAAGGGTAAGATAGCACCACCATCTCTAGACCTTACACCAGGTCACACACTACCAACATCATCCCTCTTATGGGATCTCTTCATACCAACACGTCATCCTAAGACGACTGAGTCAATCATACTAACAACATCCATCGTAGGCCCTACCATCCTCACATACTCACACTTATCAAACATCTCGTACTACATATAGTCTCCTAATTATGAGAACAACAAATCACGCCACAAACCTTTATTTCGTGAAACTTCTCGAATGACCTCAAACCACTGCTCATCAATTCACAACCACCTCTGAAATATATCTTATTATACGTACATGCACATCACTCGATAACCAATCTGTCGATAACATCTTTAATCCACAAACTCATTACTCATACAACTTTCAACTTCTATCAAGAAACACGACTCAGCACCATACCACGAGGAAAAAAATAAGGGTTATCAAACTAACATTCAAAATCACAAGATACCACTATGGCTACCAACAACACTCCTCAGGGTAAGGGACATTCCCAAACATTGTCCAACTCATATTTTCTAACGTACCTTAGGCCAGAGATTATTATGCTCCCGTCCATTATGTTCCATCCACTATGCTCCGGTCCATACCTAATCTCGGGGCACACGGCTCATGACATAGCACGACTTATGACATACATAATCCTCAACGCGCCCAAAACCACACTTCATCCTAGCCCCATGAGTATAACTCCTATAATAGGGACATAACAACACCCAACTAAGTTAAACTCAACTTAATCTTCTAAAGCCAAGCTACACACTACTCACTGCATGGTCACACCACATCAACGCATATTCACGTGCCGAGTGAAAACCTCAGAGTAACGTAATAATTTGGGCAACTAATTCAAATTTCTCGTAGAAAGAACGTTGGCTAAATACTTTTCTATTTCGAACCCCAAAGTAGTTGATCGAACGCTAAATGGCATGCCACATCACCCCGAGACTCAACCCTCTATGCTCATATAAACACATAGCATGCACAAGACAATTCAACTGCAAACCTATGCAAGCACACAATTCATGCCATGTAGTGGTTCCTAATTTCATTAAACAATTCACTTGCGAAGGTCATCGTTACTTTCCACGGCCTCTACGTATTTGAACCCAGTGCTTTAATACTATTCTGTCTAGGCTCGAACCCTAGGTCCATGAACTAAACCTGAAGGCATAACTTTCATAAACTATATTCACTGATAATTTCTCAAAACAAAAACAAAAATCATTTATACATTCAAAAGATATAGACTAAAAGAGCCAAGTTTCAAAATTTTATTTACAGAATTGCTTGAGAGTTTATGGAAACATGAATTCAACTTTAGGCTATCATATTAATTACATCCACTCCCTTAACTTCATGTACAAACATAATGTAAAACCAAAAGAAACACTATCTTCATCCTCTAGCCCTTCCCAAATGCATCCATAACCCTAAGGATCTTCTTTGTTCAGTAGAACCTGAAATGGTTTAACATACATACATGAGCGGGAGCTCGTAGAATAAAGATTAACTCAAATGTGATGCAAGATTTGTGAGGTGTTATGGGTGCAACCAAAGTAAAGATACAAGTTTCACCAGTTCATTATTCGTTCACACGCACACACCCACACACACCAACTTATCCCATTCACTTATTCACTTGTTATAACATCAACTCTTTATTTTATATTTTCATTCATTGAGTTATTTTTCAAAACATTTCATTCTTTCCTATTATCCATTTTACTTTCTCAATACCGGATTTCCCACAAAATTGTATCACAACTAACGAACCGGTGTCGAACGCGGCTTATAGAAATATCGCCTCATATGCCCCTAGTAGGCTACATGAAGCCATTGTGGAATGGGTCGCTCTATAACTCATCACAACACAACACCACATTTCGGGGGCTAACCTGTGGGCATGTGGTTCCCATCTTGTGCAAGTTTTTGGTCTTTCACTGCGGAGCTGTGTAAGCCCAACGTAATCCACATCAATTCATACGGTTCATTATTCATTGATACTATCATTTTCAAAATTCGGGAGTCCAACCCCACATCCGGTTCCTCCCTCAATTATTTTCACATATTCCCATTTCGATTTTCATTTCAAGTTTTCCATTTCATTTTCAAATCATAGTCCATTTAGGTAATCAAGTTTCCTTTCAAGTCATATGCATCATAAATTTCAATACACCATTTCTCACAAATTTGCATTTCTTTTATCAACTTCATAAGGTACCAACAACACCAAGTTAATTCAATCAAGATCATGTTATTTGAAAAAAAAGGAGTGCACCCATCATATGCATTTTATACAAGTTTTGAAACCCATGCTTCCCTTCTAAAAGTTTAAAATTTTCAATGATGACCACGTCATACCACAACCCTCTAAATCCATTCTTGTACTTTCAAAATCATAATTTTATATAGAAAATGTACTTTCCTCGTAAAATCTAACCAACTGGTTCAACAAATGCGTCCCAACCCAACTGTGTTTATATAGGTGTATGAAAATAGCCCAAGAGACCAGAAATTTTATAAATAAAGCCCAATATTGATGAAAATAACCTTTTTCAAGACATTCAGCTAAAAATGGGTGAAAAATAGTTAAGAAATTTGATATATTCTCACTATTTTAGTCATACCATTTTCTACAAAAAGCATTTTATTGTGAGAATAGTGCCATTGGAAAAAAGACTTTTAGGGCTTCAGTTTGAGTACAAAAATAACCCAATTCGGAGTCTGGGTGAGGGAGATACATTGATTTTAAAAAAATATTTTTCAACCAGCGAAATAGACCGCGGGCTAGACAGCTCAAGCGGTCTGTCCAGTAGTTTGGCCTGTAATAAGAAGGCAAGACCAGCCCAGGACTGCCCTCTAGACTGCTCGAATGGTTCTTCGAGCCGTCCTACGCTGAAAATTGATTTTTTGCTAAGTTTTCAAGCTAACACCCATCCAAACCCATTTTCATGCAAAAACATAGAATTTTTAGTATTTTAAACTCCTTTCTATACAATAAACCCTCAAAATCATAGTTAACCATTTCTAAAAAAATCCAATTTTCTTAAAAACCCAACTCAACCTTCACACACACTGATCAATTCTTCAAACCATGCATGAAATCAATTTGATTTTACTCACATAATCAAAATATCAACCCAAATCTATACAAATCATATGAGATAATCTAAATCCTATCTCAATTCGTTTCAACGCCTTAGATTTTGCCAATTCTTGCCAAATCCCTCTCCTAGGGTTTCTGGCCTCTTGGGAATTTGCTTCTTTGATCACCTCAATCACTTCTTGTGGTTAAAGAGCCCTTATCTTCACCTTTAGTAGCTTTAAAATGATGATGAATTACCAAATTTGTAGGGAGAATGGAGGGTTAGACCTTAATTCTTCAAGGAAGAAGGCATGAATAAAGAAGAAGAGAAGAAGAGAATGGAGGTGGGGGTGTCAGCAGGAATGGGTGAGGAGTGGGAGCTGTTGGGAATATATACTGAAAAGTCATGTTTTTTATGTATTTTATTCTGGATCCCTAGCATATTAATAAGAAACATTTGAGGTGGTTTTGCATTTATGATTTCATATTTATATTTATGATGTATGAATGCAAAGTTCGTATATTCTATCCAGTATTTGACTTGGTGCGTGCTGCACAGAAAATTAGGTCAAAGGTTCTGACCGATTATATAGGTAGGCTCACAATCGCAATGGACCCGGACATTCCATTGGTACGATTGTAGTACATCATTATAGTAATGGTCTTAGCTAGGTCAAACGGATTGAATTCAGGTTTTCAAAATTCGATATTCGAGCTCGATGTGTTAGTACACTTGGAGTGTATTGAGCAGGATCAACGGAAAGATCGATTCTATACTGACTATATGAATTGATTCACATCCCGTATTATCATGTATTGCTTGAACTCTTAATCCCGAAGTGATTTATTATTTGTGTTTAGATGATGCACAGTACTTTGAGTCGTTAATGGTTGAGATTCCCTCAATGAGATCAGCAATACCGATGAGTTGAGTACTGGCATTATTTGTCTGATGATTGATAATCAGCTGACGAAAATCACGTCCAATTCAGGTTGACGAGTTCCCTCTCGTGTGCTTTGCCTATAGGTTTGATTATGCTAAATCTGTACAGTGGATCTTTGGATCCAGCATATCAAAAGGTTAAGAGGTGCGGTTGCGAGGAGAAGAGGATAATTAAATTGGGTTGTCAGTAACCCAATTTATTTATCAGGAATTCATATCTTAAACGTGGAGAGAATTCAGTACATTTGATAATTGAAAACTCAAGACATAATTTGAGTTAGGGCCGGGAGTTCAGTCAGGACCTTTAGTGGAATA
>JAOTRH010445857.1:0-31684 GCA_034768845.1 Heliamphora exappendiculata
GAAGATCAACTTGCCGACCTTTTCACAAAATCTCATCCTCCTGGTCGCCTTCGTGCTCTAATTTTTAAACTTCAGCTAAATTTTTCATCTTGATTAGAATATTAGATTGATTAGATTAATTTTATTCTAATTTGATTTCTTTTATTGTTTATCCCTATTCGCCTATAAATAGGCCATATATTGTACAGTTTCAACAGACAGAAAATAAACAGTTATTTTTCTCTTCTCAATTTCTTCAATATTGATATGTGGGAAATTATATTCATAATGAATGTTGTTTATTCCTATCTATTATTCAATGCCTAATAAAAATTTCTAGCACGATGATCGGTGTGTAAAAGTGCCGATTTAATCTGTTGAATTGCACTAAGTTATATCTCGATTTTATGGTCATTCATACATTTTATTAGTGTTTTTGTCTTAGCATCAAATGTGGTAAGATGGTGAAAACAAAGCTTTAAATGGATTAAAAGTTGTCAAAGGTCAATAATTCAAACGTGAAGGCCAAAGGGTTAAAACAATATTATTCTTGTTACATCTCGGGGCCTGAAGACCTGGCACCATGAGATCAAAGAGTGATAACTTATATATATAGCTCAACGTGCAAGAACTTTTGGTAACAAGGTTCGACGGTGAAGATAATAATGTTTTAAAAGAAATTCAACAAAAAACATGCGAAAAACGTGTGAAGAAAACTGACACACCCTTACCATTTTGGTTATACTTTTTCTACAAAAGGAATTTTGATATGATAGTATAACCATTGTAAAGTAGACTTTGGGGGCTTCAATTTAAACATAAGAATGATCCCATTCAGAGTTTGGATGAAGGAGTCATACTCGATTGAAGTCAAAACAATAAACAGTCGCGGTTCTATAAAAATTCGTCCAGACAAAAAAACTTGTGAGATATGCATGCGGGGCAGGTTTTCGGTTTTACCGTTTTCGGTTTTGCATGTTTATATGTGTTTTAATGCATGATCGGGGTTAGATATGCATGCGAGGCAGGTTCCTGGGACCGTAGGACGTTGCGGTGCGAATTTCAAAAATTTTATAAAAAAAATATTTTGGAGGCCTATAAATATCTGGAGTTAGATATTTTCAAAAGATATTTTTAAAACTTCTCCGCTAAGTTTTCTCCATTTTCTCTCTGCCTTCTCTCTAACTTCTCGGGAGCCTGTGGCTCAATTTTTGACGATCCAACAGCGAAGCCTTGCTATTGGCACAGTGGGCTACGCATTCATCCGGACGAAATTCCATTTTGACAAAGCTCGATTTTACACGTGGTTCGAGGCATCGAGTTTTTAACTCACTAAGGTAGGATCCTAGATTCTCATGTTTTATAAGGGAGCTACGTGTAATCGTGCGTGCTTTTACCGTCTTTAACTGCATGAAAATTGATTTTATATTCAAGTTGGGTTTTGGGTATAAAACCTATTTTTTGTCGATTTCGGTGGATAAAATCAGGTGTCGGGTGTTCCTTTCGTGGTCTTGGTGTTAGGTCTAGGCGTGTGTGTGTGTCCGAGGGTGTTGGATGGGAGTTTGGAGGCGTCGATTCGAGCTTTTGGAGGTTAAAACCATAGCTTAAAAACAGTTTTCGAGGGAGGTCAGTCGACTGGATCTTGATGATCAGTCGACTGGATCTTGGTTCTTGGGGTTTAGTCGACTGGACCTAGGAGGTCAGTCGACTGACTTGCTTCTGTTTTGGATTTTTGGGCGTTCTAGTGTGTTTTTTGTCCACTAGGGGTTGAGAAACAATCGACTGAGGTGCTAAGTTGTGTGTTTATGGTTCGGTGGTTGCGTTTAGGGGTTCGGTTGATCGTGTTGTGGTTCTGGGGGTTGTGTAGTGGCCGCGGGTGTTTGTTTAAGCGTCGTCCTCGGGTGACGTGCATGGTTAGACATGGATGTTGGTGCACAGTTAGGTGCGTGGTGTTTATTCACCGTTGCGTTTGTGTTGGGCGCGTATGGTTATCGTGGCTTTATGTTAGCCGTGTTAAGCGTGTTTATGGCCTGTGGGTTTGTGAAAACTGGGGTTTTATGGTTTTGGTGTTGGCCTTCAGGCTTAGGCTTAGTTTTGTGGTTGGTTGTCCTATTATGTGGATGAGTCGTTCGGGTAAATGGAAAACGAGTGCGTAGCATGTGATGTCATGTCGGGTTATATGGCGGGTGGCATCATGATGTGAAGTAATGTATATGTGGGCTCTAAAGAGCGGATACATGTATAGCATGTGACGTGGTTTGTGAAGTGTGGTGATAGTACGTGAAATTATGCATTTAAACCCTGGTTTAGTTATGCATAGGTGTATGAAATGTGATAGATGGACATGTTGGTCTGTGGATGTTTCTGTGGTTATTAACCCTGGTTAACGAAATGTTAGTTGGGACGATGGTCCTTCGGTGAAAGCCCGAGAAATGTTAGATGGGGCAGTGGTCCTTCGGTGAATGTTCAAGAAATGCTAGTTGGGACCACCAGCTGGGATGGTGGTCCTTCGGTGAAAGCTCGAGAAATGTTAGATGGGGCAGTGGTCCTTCGGTAAAAGCCCGAGAAATTTTAGATGCAGTAGTGGTCCTTCGGTGAATGCCCGAGAAGATCCTTGTGTTGTGTGTGCGCAAGTGAATATCTGAAGGACGGGAACGTGGTCTTGACGATGCAGGGTTGTGTGAGTGCTTTGGATCCTCGGGTTTTGAGCCTGTAAATTAAGTAGTAGGTGCTTTGAACCTTCGAGATTATCCCGTAAATTAAGCCGGTTGCCTCCGTCAACGGCATCGTTAGCATAACTCTGTATAGAACTTGTCATTACCGAACAGGCTTTAAGTGGTGACTAGGGTAATGGGCAGGAGTCTATAGTTGTTACCTTTATCTGTGTTTTTACTATTTTTTCTTAACTGTGGCATGATATCTGTTAGGATGACATGCATAGTTTCAAGAATGGAAACATGATTCTAAAGACAGTGCGTGTGAATCTAGAAAGATATGTGTTGGGTGTGTTGCTCATAGTGTGTTGGTCATAGTGCATGGATTGCATGAGTTGGCTTATTGGGGCTTGTGAAAGTCAGTTTAGATATATGTTCATGTGTTACATTTATATATCTACTATCTTTGGGGCTCGTGCGAGCCGTGTTTTTAAACTATTTTTAGACTTGAAAGAGAGTCGAAAACTATACCTCGTTTTTCTAGCATGTTTAGCTTATATTGCATGTGATGTCTAGTTTCTGCTGAGCTTTGGCTCACGGTGTGAGATTTAAAATATTTTTTAAATACCGATCACGCAAGTTGATCCGGGGTTGCTAGAAGGGTGGAAGACCTATAGTCTTCTTTTTTGCTCGTTTTGAACATGTATGTTATAACATATTTTCTAGCGTTGGCGCCGTGTAATGTAAGTCGTTTGACTATTATCTAATATGCATGTATATTTTACATTGAGAGTGTATTCTCAGGTTGGGTGCTATCTTGGTTGTTTGTGGGTGTCTCACGTGACCCCGAATTAGGGGTGTGACAGTTTGGTATCAGAGCTCTGAGTTCGAATACCTAAGAGCCATGGGAGGAGGGTGTATCCCGTGTGAGGTTGATTGCATGTTCTTGATTGGATGCGCTTAAATGCTTTGATAACATGAATGTGTTAGCATGTTAGGCATAAGTCTGATGTGTATATGTGAGCATGGGGGTTGAACTGTAGGATTGATTAGTTCTGCCTTTGGACGTTTGGATTAACAAACTTGGGAGCCAAGTTAGACATGCGTTTAGCTGACGTAATTTCTAGTAGAGAATCTGAGTAGGTTATCCAGATTGTTACGTCATTCTTGTCGGTTCTCCTCGGTATGTGGGGTTTCATTTAGCATGAACCTATGTGGCTATGTGTTAGCATGCTTATGTGGTTAGCCTTTGTGTTCATGCTATGTGCTGCGTCTTATGTTCTGTATGTTTCTTATAGACGTGATGTCCACGCAGGGAGGACGAGGTCGTGATCGAGGCCGTGGCCGTGGTTTTATCTGAAAGGACATTCCAGTCCCAGATATTGAGGATGCTAATGCACCCCAAAGACCTGTTGACGGAGATCTGCTGCGTCTGTCACAATGCGCGAGTTCTAATGTCTGGATCCTCCTACTTTTTCTGGGGATCCCAACCCCACGGTAGCCACGGAAAGGATAGAGTTGGTCACCAAGATCTTGGACACGCTTTAGATAGAGGAAGATGATTTAAGAGTTATTTTTGCTGCCTTTCAGCTGATGGGGAGTGCTCACATGTGGTGGAGGTTTGCCAAGACTATAGTCGGAGGCACTTTGGAGGCATTCACGAAGGTATTTCTGCAGAAATATTTTCCCACGACTTTGAGGGATCGGTACAAAAATGACTTCCTTTTCCTGACACTGGGGACGATAACAGTAGTCGAGTATGAGGCTAAGTTTACTAGCTTATCCCAGTTTGTATAGGAGATTGTGCCCACTGACGAATTACGGGCGAAGAGGTTTGAGAGGAGTTTGAGGCCCGCTATTAGAGATCGAGTGGCAGCATTTAGGATGCATGTTTCTACGGAGTTGGTGGAGACCGCCACGAAGGTGGAAGACACTCTGAACGAGACACATAGAGACAGAGACAGTAGGAGTCAGCAGGACGGGGGAAGTGCACATTCCCAATGATGCAATGATAAGCGTCAACGGACATCTGGTCCGAGTTCATATCTAGTGGGGTCGTATCAGCCACAGTCTCCTGCATCCTTACCTCCCATAGTCTCAATGGGAAGGCCAGAGCAGTTTGAGTTCTATTGCTTCAGATACAGACAGCCCAAACATCGTGTAGTGGATTGCCCTCAGCGGAAGCAGTCCTAGGGTTCGGTATTAGTTCAGTCACAGGGGAGGGTGTCACAGATTTGTTATGGATGTGACCAACCTGGACATATTCGTAGGGATTGTCCCCAAAGAGAGTGTGCACCGAGTACAGTGGGCACACTAGAGGATTCATTTGTGCAGGATCGACAGAAGCATCTTATAGGTCAGACTTCCCGAGCGACAAATAGGAGAACTTCAGTTCAGTCGGTACGGAAGCCGACAGCTCCAGGCTATGGCGGACAGGGTAGAGCGATACTGCCACGAGCGTATGCCCTTATAGCTCCCAATTTTTCTAGGGTGCCTGTTGTGCAATATGATGCAGATATCCCTTCAGCGAGCAGAGGTACTTTCTGAGTATGCAGGCTTTGGGCTAGTTCTTCATTGTGTCTATTTGGGAGTTGGTGATGGACTCCGTGGGTGATGTGTTGTGTTGAGGCGGCGGTTGAGGAGGATGTGAGGTTGGGGTGAGTTGTAGATCCCGTGTTTTTGAGACAGTTGGCCATTGTTTAGGATGCCTAACCTTGTTTGACTATATCCTAGGAATGGTTTGGCTGACCATCTCACATGCCTGTGTCGATTGTAATCGACTGTTTGTTGTTTTGACGTTGAGTTAAATTTTGGGAAAGAAATTTCTTTAAGGGGGGTAGAGTTGTGAGACCCTAATCCATTTTTTTTAGCGTCTTTCGACGCGGGTTTACCGTTTTAAGTTTTGCATGTTTATATGAGTTTTGATGCATGATTAGGGTTAGATAAGCATGCGGGACAGGTTCCCGGGACCGTGGGAGGTTGTGGTGTGAATTTCAAAAATTCAAAAAAAAAAGAATTTTGGAGGCCTAGAAATATCTAGAGTTAGATATTTTCAGAACTTCTCCGCTAAGTTTCTTCCATTTTCTCTCTGCCTTCTCTCTAAATTCTCGGGGGCCTGGGGCTCAATTCTCGGCGATCTAACAATGGATTCTTGCTATTGGCATGGTGGGCTACGCATTCATCCAGACGGAATTTTATTTTGACGAAGCTCGATTTTGCACGTGGTTCAAGGCATCGAGTTTTTAACTCACCGAGGTAGGATCCTAGACTCTCGTGTCTTATAAGAGTGCTATATGTAATCATGCGTGCTTTTACCATCTTTAACTACATGAAAATCGGTTTTATGTTCAAGTTGGTTTTTGGGTATAAAACCTATTTTTTATCGATTTCGGTGGATGAAATCCGGTGTCGGGTGTTTCTTTCGTGGTCTGGGTGTTAGGCCTGGGCGTGTGTGTGTGTCCGAGGGTGTTGTATGGGAGTTTGGAGGCATTGATTTGAGGTTTTAGAAGTTAAAACCGTGGCTTAAAAATAGTTTCTGAGGGAGGTGAGTCGACATGATCTTGATGATTAATCGACTGGATCTTGGTTCTTGGGGTTCAGTCGACTGGACCTAGGAGGTCAGTCGACTGACTTGCTTCTGTTTTGGGTTTTTAGGCATTCTAGTGTGTTTTCAGTCGACTGAGGTGCAGGGTTGTGTGTTTATGGTTCGGTGATTGCATTTTGGGGTTCAATTGATCGTGTTGTGGTTTTGGGGGTCGTGTAGTGGCCACGGG
Source organism: Heliamphora exappendiculata (assembly GCA_034768845.1). Taxonomy (NCBI): domain Eukaryota; kingdom Viridiplantae; phylum Streptophyta; class Magnoliopsida; order Ericales; family Sarraceniaceae; genus Heliamphora; species Heliamphora exappendiculata. The sequence goes on from JAOTRH010445857.1 coordinate 6,407, forward strand.
TGTTTGTTTAAGTGTCGTCCTTGGGTGACGTGCATGATTAGACGTGGGTGTTGGTGCACGGTCAAGTGCGTGGTGTTTATTTACCGTCGGGTTTATGTTGGGCGTGTGTGGTCGTCGTGGGTTTTCGTTGGCCGTGTTGGGCGTGTTTAGGGCCCTTGGGTCTTTTGGGAAAAAGACATGGGTTTGTGAAAATTAGTGTTTTATGGTTTTGGTGTTGGCCTCCAAGCTAGGCTTAGTTTTGTGGTTGGTTATCCCGGTGTGTGGACGGGTCATTCGGGTAAACGGATGGCAGGTGCGTGGCATGTGATGTCGTGTTGGGTTATATGGCGGGTGGCGTCATTATGTGAAATTATATATGGCTATGTGCGTTTATAACTTTAGTTTATTTATGTACGGATTACGTATGAAAAATACGTGGTTTATGCTTTAAAACTCATAGTTTTATAAGCATGTATATATGGGCTCTAAGGAGCAGATACATGTGTAGCATGTGACGTGATTTGTGAAACGTGGTGATAGTACGTGAAATTATGCATTTAAACCTTGGTTTAGTTATGCATAGGTGCATAAAATGTGATAGATGGACATGTTGGTCTGTGGATGTTTCTGTGGTTGTTAACCCTGGTTAACGAAATGTTAGTTAGGACGATGGTTCTTCGGTGAAAGCCCGAGAAATGTTAGACAGGGCAGTGGTCTTTCGGTGAAAGCCTTCGGTGAAAGCCCGAAAAATGTTAGATGTGGCGGTGGTCCTTCGGTGAAAGTCCGAGAAGAACCATGTGTTGTGTGTGCGCATGTGGATATTCTAAGGACAGGAACATGGTCCTGATGATGCCGGGTTGTGTGGGTGCTTTAGACCCTCGGGTTTTAGGCCCATAAATTAAGCAATAGGTGCTTTGGACCTTCGAGATTATCCCATAAATTAAGCCAGTTGCCTCCGTTAATGGCGTCGTTGTCGTAACTCCGTATAGAACGTGTCATTACCGAGCAGGCCTTAGGTGGTGACTAGGGTAATAGGCAAGAGTCTATAGTTGTTACCTTTGCCTATGTTTTTACTCCTTTCTCATAACTGTGGCATGATATCTGTTAGGATGTTATGCGTAGTTTCAAGGATGGAAACGTGATTCTAAAGACAGTGCGTGTGAATCTGAAGGACGGATACGAGATCCTGTGGAGATATATGTTGGTGTGTTGCTCATAGTGTGTTGGGCGTAGTGCACGGATTGCATGAGTTAGCTTATCGGGGCTTGTGAAAGTCGATTTAGATATATGTTCATGTGTTGCATTTATATATCTGTTATCTTTGGGGTTCATGCGAGCCGTGTTTTCAAACTGTTTTAAGACTTAAAAGGGAGTAAAAAATTACACTTCGTTTTTCTAGTATGTTTAGCTTATATTGCATGTGATGTCTAGTTTCTGCTGAGCTTTAGCTCATGGTGTGGGATTTCAAATATTTTTCAGGTACCGGTCACGCAGGTTGATCCAGGGTTGGTGGAAGGGTGGAATACCTGTAGTCCTCTTTTTTGCTCATTTTGAACATGTATGCTATAACATGTTTTCTGGCGTTAGCACTGTGTAATGTAAGCCATTTGGCGATTATATAAAATACATGTATGTTTTATATTGAGAGTGTATTCTCGGGTTGGGTGCTATGTGGTTGTTTGTGGGTGTTTCACGTGACCCTGATTTAGGGACGTGACAATACTGGTGCTCGGACCAATATCCAGTTGAAAGAAATCCATCTAGACAGACTCAAGAACGTCTAGACAAAGCCAAGGTAGAAAGAACTCTATCTGGATGGACTTACTTATGTCCGGACGGCCTGAGAAGTAGAGTCCTACATGGAAACTACAACATACGGGATGTGGATCAGCACATATACATAGATGGTGTGGGATATCTTTAAAAGGAATCTGATATTTATTTAAAAATCTTCTGGAGGTAAGTGTGAAGGTTCGAGAAGTGACGAAAAATTGAAAACAGAGGCCTAAGTGTTGGGACCGAAATCCTACGAGGCAATAATAGTCCATATGAATCGAGTCAAAAACAAATTCAGATGGTCAACTGCCGAAACAGTCAATTCACTAGTCAACAATCTCTAGTCAACAAGTTGCTGCGATTTTTGACTTGTAGTCAATTCACTAATCAAGCCTTCTACTGTATTTTTGAATGTCAAGAGCACAATTATTGTGTGGGCTGCGTTCTTCGTGTTCTTCAAAATCCTTATTGACTAGACTTATATTTTCATACACGTAGAAACCCTAGTCTTAAAGCCAATTGACTGAATTATTGAACTAGGGTTTATAAATGCATTTTTATAGGATATAATAGGGACCTATAGAGAAAATAAGACGTGAGATTTTAAGTAATTATGAAATTCCACCTCAACCCAAGTAATTTCATAAAAATATAAATTATAATTCATTCTACTAAAGAATTACAATTGCACTCACAGCCTTATCCTCATTATCGAATTATTCGAGCTCTTATTATTAAATGCTTATTTATTCTCTGCCATGTTAAGATTACATATATTTGCCGAATAAATTAAACAAAAAATTGGTAAACAGTCCAATTTATAGGTCGTTTATTATTTTTCATCGAGTATAAAAAATTTTAACGAGTAAGATCCATCCTCATAAAAGTTTTAACGCGCAAGGTCCTTTAGGAATAAAAATACTCTAAAACAAATAAATTTATGTGTCTCTTCAAAATATGTATAAAGAACACAGATAAATTTATATATCTTTTATTAAAAACACGTATATAGAATACAAATAAATTTATCTGTTTTATTGAAAACACGTATAAAAAATACAGATAAATTTAACCGTGTCTTTTCAAAATATGTATAAATAACACAGATAAATTTATCTATTTGCATTATCTGTGTTGATATACATAGGCATAAATAAGTAGACAAATAAATTTTTCTGTTTGCATTATATATATTAATATGCAAATAGATAAATTTATCTATTAGACAAAAATATGCAAACAGATAAATTTATCTGTTTGAAGATTAAAAAGATGAACATCAAATACAGATAAATTAACAAGTTGCTGAATATTTTGCCTGTTTTTTACTACTTCAAAACAAACACTATAAAGAAATTCAAATCAATTATAAATGTTTACGCCCTGTTTGGGTAAATTGCTTATTTGCTTATTGTTAAATAAGTACAAATATAAATAAATAAGTACGTTTGAGATAATTAATTTTAAAATGGCTTAAATGTGAGATGCATTTCTTTAGGAGAAAACTTGTTTATTGACTTATTTGCTTATATTTGTAAAATTACATTAAAGCCTATATTACTAACTAATCCTAGCGCAAAGATTTAATTGCTTTTGGGGTAATTTGGTCTTTTCACAAGTGAAGAGAAATTTGGCTAGAGATAAGAAAATAAGCAAGCTTCCACTAAATAAAACTTGCTTATTTGTTTTTCCAAACAAGTTTGCTTAATAGAGGTTGAATAAGTCAAATAAACAAATAAGTAATTTTTTCAAATGGAGCCTTAGTACTTATGGAAGAATAAATAGAACTTTTGGAGTTTTTCCCCCACATTAGGGTGTTTGGCTAAGCTACTAGGAGTAACTTTTAACTTTTTTATTAATTTTACTAATAAATTATAATTTTTTTTCAAACCCCCACGACTTTTGTCATACAAACTATAATTATATTTTCTTCTAGGAATAATATCTTTATATACAAACTATAAAAACATCTACAACTTTTACTATAAGTTACAATCTGAAAACTACTAATTTCAACAATACGCATTCTTAGTTAGAACATCTTATAAACTTAGCATTTATTTTTCTTTCCACCCATTTTATTTAACATTATATGACATAATTATTGATACATAAAATGACACATCACGTGATATTAAAATTTAACCACCAAATATGAATGCATGTGTGTGGTCCTTTTTCATACGATCCATGTTGGATTTGTTTTTATGATTTTAATTGTAATTAGTTTATTTTATTGTGTTCATTGAATAAAGAGTTTATACTAAAAAAACTAAATTAATTGGGGCATCGATAGTCATGTGATTAAAACATAATTGTTTAAAAAATAATCAATTTAATTTTGAAAATATTTTTAAAAAATGTGATCGAATAATATAATTATTAATATTAAAGTAATTATTCTTTTATAAAAAAAAGTGTGTGTGTGTGTGTGAAAAATCCCAAGAGAAAGAGAAAAAAAGAAAGAAAGAGAAGTGCAACTACAATAGCCTCGAAGGTGAAACAAACCATTAAAATTTCCACGTTAAATGATATATATATATAACTACAATTAAAGTTTCACATTAATTGATTAAAATTTCACATTAAACAATTAAAATTATTCTTGACTCACATTATGAAGATTTTATAAGTAAAATTTTTATAAAAAAAATCTCAAGTTCTCAGCTCCCGAGTGGGAGCCCGCTGCTAAAAGATAAAGAAAATGCAAGTATGTTAGCCCAAGGGCTTTTTAATTATATTTTGATGATTATAATTTATTTTTTAAGTTAAATTGATTTAAAAAGATAATATTTAATATTTTTAAAAATGTAATATTAACACAAAATCACAAATGGGTTGAGATCTTTAACCATATAAGATGACACATTTCTCAAATGGATTAATACTTAAGTATTCTTGAATGAGAATATTTTGTATTGACACTAATTGATATTTGAGTGAACACTTTAAGACAAAAAAATACTTGATATTCTTAAGTGTGTCAACACCTTTAAGTTAATGAGTTGACACCTTAACATGTTTATCTAAGATGTTTTAGGTATTAAACTTTGACTTAAAACAAAAGAATCGAGACTCTCTGCACTTAAAATGAGTCGACACAAACTCAGTTTGAGTCGACACCAAGTGATTCTTCACTTTGGTTATCCGAGATTTTGAGTCGACACAAAATGCAACATAAGTCGACACAAATATACCGAGTCTGCTTGAAGAATTTTGAGTCAACACAAAAGTCAAAATAAGTCTACACAAAATCACCGAAAGTTCCTGCACTTTTTAGTGTCGACACCAAAGGAAATTCGAGTCAACACAAAAAAAAAGCCTCCCAAAAAGCTGAAGAACAAAAGAGTTGACACCAAATGTATTTGTGTCGACACCATAGAATTAGAGAAGGATGCAGAAATTTGAGTCGACACAAATGAAGATTTGAGTTGACCCAACCACTTAAAGAATCAAGTCCTAGAAGAATTGTGTCAACACCTGCGATAGAAATTCAAATTGCGCAGCTGTGTTCAACGGTTGAGTTTTTGGTCCAGAGACTTATATTCATTGTTGTATTGCTTGTATCAAAGTCAAAATCTCTGAAGCTCTCATTCATTGCTCATAACTCCAGCTCTTGCATCTCATCTCTTTACTTCTCATTTATTACTTGCCACGCCTTAAATTTCGGGTCACATGAAAAGTCCATAAACAACCATACAAACACCCAATCCGATGTTTACTCATGAATTTAAGCATACATGCATTTAATATATTCACCAAAAAGGCTTACATTACACGGTCCCAACACTGATAAACGTGTTATAACATACATGATAAAAACAAAAAAACAAAAAGGAAAACTACAGGTTTTTCACCTCTCCGGCATCCCGAATCAACCTGCGTGACCAGTACCTAAAAAATATTCAAATTCCACACTGAGCTAAAGCTCAGCAAAAACTAGGCAAACATGCAATATAAACAAAACATGCTCGAAAAATGAGATGCAACTTTTGATAACGACTCACAGGAGCCAAAGGAAAACATGTTTTATATTTAACTCATACGAGTCTCAGATGAAAAGAGTTGAAAAACGATTTTATATGAGAACTCCCAAGAGCCTCAAAGAAAATGATTTTGGAAACGATTTTGTATCACAACTCATCAGAGTCTAGAAAATAATTTGATATATATAGTATAATGCCTCACCAACAAAGATAGACTCCTACGAGCCAAGACTCTCACAAGCCCCACAACAGATATACATATACACCGACTCTCTCTCGAGCCATAACAACATATATATCACATTCATAAGATGCTAGGATAAGAACCGCTTTTTTGACTCACAGGAGTCACAAAAACGATTTGAAATCAATTTTATATCACGACTCACACGAGTCTTAAAATACAGCTTGAAAATGATTCTATCCATTCCACAAACCATCACATGCAATCCATGTATCTTCTCGGACTTTCACCGAAGGACTAAAATTTGCCCCAGCTAATGCCTTGTTGGCTAGAGCCAACATATATCTTCACGGACTTTTACCCCTCATTCGCTCCTCATATGCAACTTCATGTACTTTCATCGAGGGACTAAGATTTACCCCTCATGTGCAATTTTAAAACCAGAGTTTTAACCAGTGCAACACATGCACACATAAAATTAGAGCTTACATACACCATAACCGCATAAGATCACATATGACCATATAAGACCACATAAGACCACATATCCGTCTTACAACATGCAAGAATAAAACTAACCATAGTTCTATAAGCACGAAAGCACATACAACTACGATGTTCCACACAACGACGCCACATAACCCGTCACGACATCACATGCCACACACCCGACACAAACAACAACTTACCAAACACGACCTAACTAAAGGCCAACACTAAACCTCCCACAAAACGATTCTCACCAAAACCCCATCCTTAAACAAGCAACAGACCTACACGCCTTGCACCCAATGATGCACAAACCACCACGTACAAAACCATGCACTAGCACCCCGCATGAAATGACCAGCACCCTCTCCATGACTTTAATCGACAGGATCCCATAATCCAATCAACTAAAAAATCACTAGAGGAGAGCGGTCGATCGAGCCTTATAACTCAATCGACCGAGAGACCACCACACAACCACCCAAAACCACCAAAACACCTAAACGTCAAACACAGGACCCGATCGAATGGACCCCATCTAGTCGACCCAAACAAGCCACTGGAATTTCAAAAAATTTCCCTAAAAACACGGGTCAGTCAACTGACCCTCACGATCTAGTCGACTGAACCCACAGAACCTCGATCTAATCGACTAAACTGCCCAGTTCAGTCGACTGACCGACGGCAGAAACTGTTCTCGAGCTACTATTTTAGCCCTCTTGAACCCCAAATGAAGCCTCTAAACTCCCATCCAACACTCTCGAGCATACACACGCCCAAGCCTAACACCAAAATCTTGAAAGAAATACCTGAGCACGATTTCATCCAACCAAAATTAACAAAAAATGGTTTTATACCCCAAAACCAACGTGTGAGACCCTGACCCATTTTTTTGGGGCATTTTTCAACCAGCATTTCATGTTTATATGATAGCATATTTTTATATGCTTTTGATGCATGATCGAGATTAGATATACATGCGGGACAGTTACCGAGGTCGTGGGAGGTTACGGTGCGAATTTCAAAAATTTTTAAAAAAAAGATATTTTGGAGGCCTATAAATATCTTGAGTTAGATATTTTTAAAAGATATTTTTAAAATTTCTCTAATAAGTTTTCTTTTTCTCTCTGCCTTCTCTCTAAGTTCTTAGGGGCTCGGGGCTTGGTTTCCAATGATCAGACTGTGAATTCTTAGTATCGGCATCGAAGGCCACGCAACCATCCGGTCAGATTTTGATTCCGACAAAGCTTAGTTTTGCACGTGGTTCGAGGTGTTAAGTTTTTAACTCACCGAGGTAGGAACCTAGAGTTTTATATCTTATAAGGGTGTTACGTATAATCGTTCATGTTTTTACTGGTTAGATTACAGTAGATCATATCTTTTGTATCAAAGATGGGTTTTTGGGTATAAAATCATTTTTTGGCGATTTCGGTGGATGGAATCGGGTTTTGAGTTTTTATTTTCGAGGTTTTGTGGTAGATTTGGGTTTGGGCACATTCGAGAGTGTCGACGATTTCGGCAATTTTGGTGGTAGATTTGGTATGGGTGTGTTTGCGTGTTTGGAGGCCAAGAACACTCAAGAACAGAAAATCTGGGTTTCTCTTGGGTGGTAGCTCGCTCGAGCATGTTATCTCCCTAATTTGGACTCAGAATTGGGTCGTTCTTATACTCAAATCAAAGCCCCAGAAGTCTTTTTTCCAATAACACCTTTCTCACCTTAAAATTTTTTTTATAACAAAAGTTATGACCAAAACAGTGAAGGTGTGTCAAGATTTTCAAACTATTTTTTACTCATTTTTGGCCGAATGATGGGAAAAGGTGGTTTTTCATCCTTGTGGGCCTTTTCTACCAAGTTTCTTGTTTCTTGGGGTGTCATGGGCTTGTGTGAGCTTATGTGTGGGTTCACATTGTCGTGTTGGGCGTGTGTGGGTTCAAGTTGGCCGTGTTGGGTGATAGTATTTTGGTGGTTGGATTTTGGTTTCCGATTGACGTCCTATGGTATTTAATTAATTAATTTATGGGAATTAGTCGGTTTGAATACCTGTGGATTCTTTTTGGGGTTTAGTTGGTTGTGTGCTGGCTTCGGAGGTCATGTCGTGGCCTCGGGTTGTTGTTTGCATGGTGATTAGTGCATCGTTGCGTGCGGGGGTTTGGTTATGTATCTTGGTTTGGGTTTCTCTCTAGCGTTGACCGCTTAAGTGGTGGTTGTGTGCTTGAGCAGGCTGGTGACCGAGAGTTGATTCGGTGGGTGACCGCTCGAGCGGTGGTTGTGCGCTCGAGCGAGGTGGTGGCAGAGATGTATGTCGATAGGGGACCGCTCGAGCGGTTGTTGTGCGCTCGAACGGAGTTGTGGCAGTGTGTTATGTCAGTTGGGGACCGCTCGAGTGGGGGTTGGGCACTCAAGGGCTCGAGTGGTGTTAGCCTTTGAGTTAGGCGTGGTTTTGCGGATGTCAGGTTATGTGACGGGTGGCATCGCGATGTGAGGTTATTTATAGCTATGTGCTTTATAATTGGTTTTTTGCATTTATAATTCTCATTTATTTATGCATGAGGTAAGACGAAAATGTGGTCTTACATGATATTGGGTTGCATGTGACGTGTTTGTGAAACGTAGCGATAGTACGTGGGTTTATGCATTTAATTCTTGGTTAGGTTATGCATGGATGTATGAAATGTGATAGATGAACATTTGTGGTTCAATGATATGTTATCCTTGGCTAACGAAGGACGGAAATGTGGTCCGATGTTAGCTCTAGCTAACGATGCATGTGTGTGTGCGTCTGCGTAAATTGGGTGGATGGAAATGTGGTCCTAACGATGCACCTGGATGTGGGTATCAGAGGGACAAAAACGTGGTCCTGATGATACGTGTGTGAGTGTCTGAAGGATGGAAACGTGGTCCTATAGACGTGTGTGGGTGAGTATCAGAAGGACAGAAACGTGGTCCTGACGATGCGTGGGTTCGCTACGGTTCCTCGGGTTAATCCACGTAAACATGGTTGGTTAGCTTCATCCAACGGTTGTGGAAATCGGTAAATAAGTTTGGTTAGCTTCGTCCATCGGTTGTGGAAATCCGTACAGAAGCCGGTTACCTCTGTGAATGGCGTTGTGTGGGTGCTTACTACCCTCGGGTTGTGAACCTGTAAACTAAGTGGTTTGTGTTGCCGTAACATCGTATAGAACTTGTCTTTACCAAGCCAGTCTTTGTGACTCAGGTCTAGGCTAATGTGCAGGAGTCTATAGTTGTTACCTTTGAACGTGATTTTCCTATGTTTCCTTAACTGTGGCATGATATCTGTTAGAATGATATGCATAGTTTCAAGGATGGAACGTGATCTTAAAGATAGTGCGTGTGATGCATATCTGTTATGTGTTGGGTGTGTTGCTCATAGTGTGTTGAGCGTAGTGCATGTGTTGCATGAGTAGTATGTTGGGGCTTGGAAGAGCCAGGTTATATATATATATATATCCATGTGTTGTATGTACATCTATATCTGTTATCTTTGGAACTCGTGCGAGTCGTGTTTTCGAACAATTTTATTGGCTCTCGTGAGTCATGATCTAAAACTATTTTCTAACTATTTTTAAGGCTTGAAAAAGAGTCTAAAACTGCACCTCATTTTTCTAGCATGTTTAGCTTCTATTGCCTGTGCTGTTTAGGATCTGCTGAGCTTTGGCTTACGGTGTGGGATTTAATTTTCTTCACGTACTGGTCACGCATGTTGATCTGGAGGTACCGGAGGGACGAAAGATCTATAGTCTTCTTTTTGCTAGTTTTGTTACATGTATGTTGTAACATGTTTTTCAGCGTTAGAGCCGTGTAATATAAGCCGTTTGGCGATTATATATAATGCATGTATGGTTTAAATTGAGAGTGTATTCTCGGGTTGAGCGTTATGTTTGGTTATTTGTGGGTGTTTCGCGTGACCAAGAGTTTGGGGCGTGACAGAAACGTAAAGTAATTTTCATGCATTTTAAAATGGTAAAAGCATACACGATTACACGTAACACCCATATAAGATATGAGAATCTGGGATCCTACCTCGTTGAGTAAAAAATTTAACACCTCAATCAACGTGCAAAATCGAACTTCACCAGAATAAAATTCTATTCGGATGAACATGTAGCCCACCGTGCCAATAGTAGGGATCCGCTATTAGATCGTCGAAAATCGAACCTTAGGCTCTCGAGAAGTTAGAGAGAAGGTAGAGAAAAAACAAAAAAACTTAGCTTGTAAGTTTTGAAAATATCTAACGCTATATATTTATAGGCCACGAAATATCTTCTTCTTTTTTTGAAATTTGCACAACGCCCAATGACCCTGAGAACCAACCCCGCATGCATTTCTAAATCCGAACATGCATATAAATGCATATAAACATGCTGAAACAAAACGGCAAACACACATCGAAAAATGCTTAAAAAAACGGGTCAGAGTCTCACATTACCAATCTTTTGTAAAGAGAGTGAGTGATACTTGTTGAAATACCTCATTTATTATATCTAACGGTGAGTCACCCTTCATCCTCTGAGTGAGTGAGTAAATCTCATCAAATAAGAACTCAAGAGATTAGAAGAAAAATAGGGGTGTAATTTTTGTAGGATCATACTGAAGTTGTAAAGTTTTGAATGCACCCATAAGCATTCTACTTTAGTAAAAATTTTCATGGGGAGTCTTGGGGAGTGTAAGTAGGCTTGGAAGAAGTTGATCCACTATAAATCTCGATATCCTATTCATTTTCTTTATCTTTAACCCCTTGAATATTCGCATTACATTATTCTTTGATTCTTTATTCTTTGATTATACTTGCAATAATTGTTTGTGGTATTAAAAGGTTTTCGAAAAGGTTTTTAAAATTGTTATTATTTTTCTAAAACTCAATTCACCCTCCTCTTGAGTTACCTAAAACTAACAATTTGTATAAGAGCTTGGGCTCTTATTTTTTGACTTAACAGTCTAAGAATTTTTATGGCAACCACTAGTATCGAACCTATCCAATCGGAAGGTCATCCCACCAATAGACCTCATTTGTTCAATGGAACAAACTCTAATTCTTAGAAGGCAAGAATGAGAATCTATATTCAAGCCGTAGACTACAACATTTAGAGGGTTATCATGAATGGACCCAAAAGACCTACCACAACTATTGAAGGAACAATCGTTCCTAAACCTGAGAATGAATGAACTGAAAATGACATAAGAGATATTCAAAAGAATGCTAATGCTATAAATTTCCTATATTGCTTTCTAGACTCCAACGAGTTCAATAGGATCTCAACATGTGATACTGCCAAAGAAATTTGGGATAGACTTGAAGTCACCCATTAGAAAACTAACCAAGTCAAGGAATCCAAAATAAGCATGCTTGTTCATAACTATGAATTATTTAAAATGAAGCATGATGAAATAATTTTTGATATGTTTACTAGATTTACTGATATTATAAATAGACTAAAATCTCTTGACAAGATTTATTCTAACCCAGAAATGGTGAGAAAAATCCTTAGGTGCATGCCTAAGGATTAAAAAGCTAAGATCACTGCTATTCAAGAAGCTAAAGACCTTAATACACTCAGCTTAGAGGAACTTCTTAGATCTCTCATGACTCATGAGAAGAACATCAAAATAGATGATAAGGATAATAATAAAAAGAAGAAAAGCATTGCCTTCAAGTCTTCAACTCATGATGATGAATTTGATGAAGACTTCTCAAGTGATGAGAATGAAGACAAGACCCTCATCACTAAGAAATTCAAAAGATTTCTTAGAAATGAGAAAAAAGGAGGAAGGAGGATCTTCAAAAACGATGGACACAAAGACGAGCTTAACAAGTTCAAGGGAGATTCAAGCAAACTCAAGAATGATCATAAGAAAGACGAGATCATTTGCTATGAATGCAAAAAGTTCGGACATGTCAAGACTGAATGTCCTCAATTCGAGAAGGCTATGATAGCCTCATGGGGCAAAAGCGATGATAGTAGCTCCAAAGATAGAAAAAAAGAAAATAAAGTTGCAAATCTATACCTCATGGCCAAGGCGGATGACGAGGTAACAAATGACCCTTTCTCTTAAGATGAATTACAAAGTGCATTTGAATATTTGCATGATGAACTGAGAAAAATTGGTGCAAAGAACTCTATTCTTAAAATTTTGGTTCTTTCCTCTTCATGTAAAATTGAAACCTTGAAAGAAGAAAAACTTGCTTTATCAAAATAGATTTCCATCTTGAAAGATGAAAATAAGGTTTTAAATGAAAAGGTTAAAGATCTTACAAAAACTGTTTATAAGTTCACTATTGGAAAGAACAACTTAGATAAACTTCTTGGTATGCAAAAATGTATTTTTGATAAAGTCGAGATTGGATATAAACCAAAGAAGAAGTAAAAGTTCTTAAGCAATATTTTTGTCAAAGCATTCTCTAATCACTCAACTGCAACTTACTTTCACTGCTATAAGTATGGACACACCACCACACATTGTCCACAAAAAAAGTCTTTTAATTTATCTGTTAAGAAGGTTTGGGTTCCTAAGAGAATGCATCCTCAAAGAACTAACTCCAAAGGACCCAAAAAGATTTGGGTACCAAAAATTAAAACTTGATCTTCTTTGCATGTATGTTTCAAGTTCTCATTCAATGATAGAATGTGGTATCTTGATAGCGCTTTCTCAAGACACATAACAGGCGACAAATCGATGTTTGCTTTCCCTCAAACCTAAAAATGGTAGATTTGTGACATTCAGAGACAATAGCAAAAGAAAAATCATAGGAATCGGTTGTATCGAAAAAATTTCTTCCTCTTCTATTGAAAACTTTTTGCTTATTGATAGTTTGAAACATAATTTTCTTAGCATAAACTAACTTTGTGACAAAGGCCCCAAGGTTGTGTTTGATCATGCTAAGTGTGTTATTGAAAACTCAATCAATAACAAAGTTATTTTTTAAGGTCATAGGCTTAAAAATATATACACTTTCAATCTAAATGACCTTTCTAAAAATGACACAAACTGCTTAATCGCCTTGAGTGATAATAGTTGATTGTAACATAGAAGACTTGGACATACACACATAAACGTGATTTCTAAACTTTTAAAAAATGAATTAGTGATTGATTTATCCCAAATTAAATTTAAAAAATAGAAAGTGTGTAACGCATGTCAATAAGACAAACAAGTTATAAGATTTTTTTATTTTAAAAATGAGATTTCAACTTCTAGGCCCTTACAACTATTACACATGGACTTGTTTGGTCCAACAAGAACTCTTAGTCTTGGAGGCAAAAGATATGTCTTTGTTATTGTTGATGACTTCTCCAGATACACTTGAGTACTTTTCTTAGCCCATAAGAATTAAGCATTTGCCTCTTTTGCAAAACTGTCTCACATAGTTCAAAATGAAAAAGGTTTTCAAATCATAAATATCTGAAGTGATCGTGGTAGAGAACTTAAAAATAAAGATCTTAAAAAGTTTTGTGATGAAATGGTATTAACCATAACTTCTCTACTCCTAGAACCCCCTCAACAAAATGGAGTTGTTGAGAGGAAGAATAAGACCATGGAAGAAATGGCTAGAACCATGCTCTGTGAAAATAATTTACCAAGATACTTTTGAGCCGAGACTGTAAACACAGCTTGTTTTATCATGAACAAAGCCATAATTCGAGCTTCTCTCAAGAAAACCCCATATGAGCTGTGCAATGGAAGAAAACCTAACCTTAGTTATTTTCGCACCTTTGGGTGCAAATGTTTTATTTTAAATAATAACAAAGAACTTTTGGGCTACTTCGATGCAAAATCTGATGAATGTATTTTCTTATAGTAAAGCCGATAAAATTTTCAACAAAAAGATACTAGTTGTTGAAAAATCTATACATTGGTATTTAATTAAGCTAATCATAGTTCCTCAAAGGAATTTTTTGAAAACAACTTGGTTGGCGCAGAAAAAGGTGCCGAAGATATCTTCATTAAAGACCAAGAAGAGCTAAATCGTGAGAAAGCTTCAAATTCTCAACAAGATGAAGTTCAACAGGCTGTTGGACCTTCAAATCCTGAAAATTCAGATTTGTCTAAGGAATAGAGGTATGCTCATGGTCATCCAAAAGACGTAATCATTGGTGACCCATCTCAAGGTACAAAATTCGATCTTCTCTACATAATATTTGTGGTAATTTAGCATTCTTTTCTCATACTAAACCAAAATATTTTGAGAAAGATAAAAACGATAAGTTTTGGACCTTGTCTATGCAAGAAGAGCTTAACCAATTTGAAAGAAACAAGGTTTAGACTTTAGTCCCAAGACCTAAGAAACACTCCAACATCGATACAAAATGGGTTTTTAAAAATAAAATAAATGAGACTAGAGTAGTTCTTATAAACAAAACTCGATTAGTAGCCCAACGTTACAATCAAGAAAAATGCATCAATTTTTATGAGACTTTGGCTCCTGTAGCTAAGCTTGGATCCATTAGGATGTTACTTCTTTTTGCATACTTTAAAAATTTTAAACTCTATCAAATGGATCTCAAAAATGCCTTTCTAAATGGTTTTATCTCAAAAAAAGTTTTTGTGAAACAATCTCTTGATTTTGAAAATCCTGATTTTTCAAACCATGTTTACAAACTTACCAAGACTCTCTATGATTTGAAGCAAGCACCTAGAGCATGATATGAAAGGCTTAACAAATTTTTAATTGAAAATAAATTTTCAAGAGAAAAAATTAATTCCACTCTTTTCATCAAGTCTCAAGGAAATTATATGCTTGTTGTCCAAATTTTTGTAGATGACATTATTTTTGGCTCAACTAATAAATCTCTTTGCAAGAACTTTACTAAATGCATGTAAGGAGAATTTGAGATAAGTATGATGGGAGAGCTTAACTACTTTCTTGAATTTTAAATCAAACAAACACAAGAAGAAATCTACATCAGTCAAGCTAAGTACACAAAAGATTTATTGAAGAGGTTTGACATGTAAAAGCAAAACATATGGGAACCCCAATGTGTCCTACAACAAAGCTTGACAAGGATAAAAACGGTAAAGCCATAGATGAAAAACGATATGGAGGTATGATCGGATCTCTACTATACATAATTTCTAGTCGTCCGGATATTATATTTAGCGTTTGCATGTGTGATAGATTTCAATCCAATCCTAAAGAATCACATGTGACTGTCATTAAGCGCATCTTTAGATACCTCTTAGGTACAAAAAACCTATGATTGTTCTATCCTAGAGGAATAGCCTTTGAGTTATTTGGCTATTCTAATGCTGACTTTACCGAATGTAAAGTGGATAGGAAGAATATGAGTGAAACATGTCAATTTCTAGAACACTTACTAATCTCATGGTTTAGTAAGAAACTGAACTCAGAAGCCTTATCTATAATTGAGGCTGAGTACATAGCAGCTGGTAACTATTGTGCACAAGTTCTTTGGATGAAACAATAACTAGAGGACTATGGTTTTTGCTTAAGATCATATTCCTATCAAATGTGAAAACACTAATGCCATCAATATATCCAAGAACCCTATACGATACTCCAGAATAAAGCACATTGAGATTAGACATCACTTTATTAGAGATCATGTACAAAAAGGTAACATTGAATTTGAATTCATAAACAGATTACCAACTTGCGAATATATTCACTAAGCCATTAAATGAAGAAATAATATGCTAGATAAGAAGAGAACTTGGTATGTTATGTGCTCCAAATTGATGATTAAAATATCATACTAACCATGTCTATTCAATGCATTTCAATACTTTTTATATCCAATAATGATATGTGAAATGTGTCAACCCTATCTGAAAAAGTGTCAACACATATGTGTTTGACCTGACTCAAAGCTATATAAAAGAGACACTGTTGGAAAAAGTATCGACCTAACTCTATATAGTGTCGACTCAATTTTGACTTCATGCTCTCGATAAATTTGGGTCGGCCCAATGCTTAAACATGTCGATTCAATTGGCCGAAAGTGTAGACCCTTCTTGAAAAAGTGTAGACACAAATTCTATTTCTGGACACCCCCACTCACGAAGAATCGTGCTGACCCAAATTCCATTTGTGTCGACACAAATTTTTTGCCTATTTAAAAGGCACTAGTCCCCACCATTCGTGTCGTTTCGCTCTCTCTCTCTCTCTATAACTGCTCGTCTTCCGTAGTTTTTCCCTTCTTTTAGAAAATCGAGTCGACCCATCTCTCCGCCCTTCTTCGATCAACCTTCTCGATCAACAATGACCGCTTGGACTATGGGCAAGGGAAGTAAATGAACCGGCGATGGGATCCTGAGTGATCGAAATGTCAGAGTCCTTGAGTTTCAAGTCCAACAAGTTCCAGAGCCTTTACTTCTCCTCATTCATGATTCGCAAGGTACTACCGGGATGCTCTATAGATTTCTCTTTTTTTGATTCTAATGAAATGAGGTTTAGAGATTTGTTTTCTAACCTTAGTTGGGAGCGGTTACTTTAAATCTGCGACCCCCACTATCTCACACTTGTGAAACTTTTCTATGTGTACTTCCATATTTCAACTATTCCTAGCACCACCATTACTTCTAGGGTGAACCGGACTAAAATCCATTTAACTTCAAATGTTCTCAACGAAATTCTGTGTATCCCTGAGGGTGAAATATTTTTCTCATGCCAAGAGAATAAAAGATCTATCGAAATCGACGGATTCTCTTTTCACGATACAATAAAACAAATATTTCAGGTAGAGAAAGTAGATCCCTCAAAACCTTTAGAGGCAAACTTCTTGAAGCCAGAAATGCTCATTCTCCATCATATGGTAAACCACATCTTTCTACCCCAGATGGAAAAGTTCAGAGATGTCACCTACATGCACATATTTATCATATGGTGCATTCTCGAATAAAAGAATCTTGATCTTGGCTTTCTTTTCATCTTGAACATGCTCTAGTCTCATGGGAAGTTTAATTCATCTCTCTCCCATGCTATGTTTTTTACAAAAGTTTTTCGACACTTCGGTGTAGATCTCACTGCAGTAAAGGTTGTTCCTTTTTCAAAACACGACCTTTACGGGGCATCCACTCTCAAACATATGCAGATTTTTAAAATTGACGGAGTATGGATTACCTATCGTGGTACCCCATCTTTCCCCAAAAATCCTTCTGCCTCTCGTGACTTTTCTCCCATCTCGGTAGATTTTGGATCTCCTGTTCTACCCTTTACCAGGACAAACACTTCTGGACCCTCATCTGCTCATTCCCTTGTTCCTCCTCCTCCTCCTCATGTTGATGCTCCACCTGCTCTATCTGCTACCACTTATGCTATTAATCTATCTGAGCTTATTTCTTTGGTCAATAGCTTGTCTTTCTCTTTGGCCAATTTTCAAACCAAGGTTGATCAAGACATTTTTGATCTCCATAGCACCATCTCTTTCCTATCTGATAAGGTCAAACACCTCGATAAAATAAATCGTGGCCTCAGATAAGATGTGGAGAATGCAACCGACGCTGGAAGAGCCCCATGCAAGACTATGGATGACAATATTGTCCCCATTGTCAATTGTAATAAGGCCATCCTTCAGTAGATCCGAAAGGAGTATGATCAAGGCATTGTCACTGCTATTCAAGCAAATTCCAAGAAAGTGGAAGAGCATCTCCAATGGCCTCAGGATGCTTGGAGCAAGCAATTCAAACCTAAAGAAAGCAAAGAAGAAAAAGTTGCTTAGTTAAGGCGCAAGGCAGATCTTGCATTGGCGACTACTCTTGATGCCATGGCTGCTACTAAGAAGAAGGATGAACGAGCTTACTCCTCCAAAGAGAAAGCACCTGAGCAAAAGCAGAAGCAAGAAGAAGAGAAAAAGTTCAACAAATTCATGAATGATCAGTAAATGCGACCCTTTGATGATTCCAAAAGGGGAGAAAAAGGGTAAAGAAAGAAGGAAGGGGAGAAAAGAAGAGAAAAACATTTACAAACATTTATACATTATAAGCTTTTATGGATTGCTGTGAAGGAGAAGATGTAATATTAACATAAATTTTTTGTGATGATTGGTTGTGAATAGTTGAAACATACATTTCTTTATAATTGTGAATATTTGGAATTTGTGTATCTCATATTTGTTGTTTTACACATTTCTTTGTTGCACGATGGCTTCGAAATCTTTTTTGATATCAAATATTGACAGCATGTTTTATATATTATGTTTGTTTTTTATATCAAATATTGACTGTATGCTCTATATATTATGTTTGATATTTGAGATTTGAGACACACTTTGCACATATATACTTAATAAATATTGAGTCTCTTTGATTTGATGCACATATTTTAATAAATTCAGAATGTTTCTGAATTAAAATTTCAAACCATCTTAAACATGTATATTACACTGTTGTTAAATACCTAACTATTGTGATTGCATATCTTGTTGAAAATCTTTTTAAATATTTTCTAGAAAATGTTATAATCATCAAAAATGGAAGATTGTTAGTCCAAGTGCTTTTTAATTAGATTTTGATGATTTTTATAATTTATTTTTTAAGTTAAATTGATTTAAAAAGATAATATTTAATATTTTTAAAAAGGTAGTGTTGACACAAAATGACAAATGAGTTGACACCTTTAGCCATATGAGATGACTCATTTCTCAAATGGATTGACACTTAAGTATTTTTGAATGAGAATACTTTGTGTTGACCTTAATTGATATTTGAGTCAACATCTTAAGGCAAAAAATACTTGATATTCTCAAATGTGTCAACACCTTTGAGCTAATGAATTGATACCTTAACATGTTTATCTAAGATGTTTTAGATATTGAAATTTGAGTCGATACAAATTGAAATTTGAGTCGACACAAAAGAGCCGACACTCTTTGCACTTAAAATGAGTCGACACAAACTCACTTTGAGTCAACACCAAGTGATTCTTCACATTGGTTATCCAGAATTTTGAGTCAATACAAATTAAAGATGAGCCGACACAAATGTAATGAGACTACCTGCAGAATTTGTGAGTCGATACAAAATGCAACATAAGTCGACGCAAATATACCGAGCTTACCTGAAGAATTTTCAGTCGACACAAAAGTTAAAATTAGTCGACACAAAATCACCGAGAGTTTTTGCCCCTTTTAGTGTTGACACCAAAGGTAATTCGAGTCGACACAAAAATAGCCTTCCGAAAAACTGAAGAACAAAAAGAGTTGACATCAAATGTATTTGTGTCGACATCGTTGAGTTGGAGAATGTGCAGAAATTTGAGTATACACCAACAAAGATTTAAGTCAACCCAACCACTTAAAGAACCAAGTCCTAGAAGATTTGTGTCGACCCAAACCATTTTGTGTCGACACTTGCGACGAAAATTCAAATTGCGCGGCTAAGTTCAAAGGTTGAATTTTTTGTATTTATTACTCCTACCAACCTCCAACGGTCATGAATCCTTAAGAGCCTATATAAGGAGTTACTCCTCAGCATTTACATGATTTGGAGACTTACATTCACTATTGTATTGCTTATATCAAAGTCAAAATCTCTCAAGCTCTCATTTATTGCTCATAACTCCAGCTCTTGTATCTCATATCTTTACTTCTCATTTATTACCAATCATTTCGTAAAGAGAGTGAGTGATACTTATGGAAATACCTCATTTATTATATCTAAGGGTAAGTCACCCTTCATTCTTTAAGTGAGTGAGAAAATCTCATCAAAGAAAAACTCATGAGATTCGAAAAAAAATAGAGACGTGTTTTTCGTAGTATCGTCTTGAAGTTGTAAAAGTCTTGAATGCACCCGTAAGCATTCTACTTTAGTAGAAATTCTAACAGGGAGTTTTGGAGAGTGAACGTAGGTTTGGAAGAAATCGAACCACTATAAATCTCAGTGTTCGATTTATTTTCTCTATCCTTAACCTCTTTAATATTCGCATTACTTTATTATTTGATTATACTTGCTATAATTGTTTATGATATTAAAAGATTTTTAAAAAGATTTTTAAAATTTTATTATCTTTTTAAAACCTAATTCACCCCCTTTTTGGTTTCCTAGAACTAACAAAGTAAATACCAAGAAAAAATAGAAGAAAGAGAGGGTGAAATAGAAATAAGATACTAACCACCTCAATAGCCTCAAGGGTGAAAGAAATCCCCACTGCACGGAGGGTGGCATCCTGCTAACGCACCAGAGTCCTTAATCCTGTCATTAGGAGCATGTAGTGATCTAACTACTCCTGAGTCACCTGTGAAGATGCAAGGATTGAGCAAAAATAACAAGAATGGATTGAAAATAAAGCTTAAAGGTGAAACCAAAACATGAGAAAGACCTGCGATGAGCTCTAGAGCTGGTGGAACTAGAACAAGAATACTCATAGGATACCGACAAAACATAGGCGCTCACATTCTAAGGAAATGTCGGAGCACCTTGCCGCTCCTGCTATAGCTCTCGTTGTTGTTTCTCTCCCTAGTGTCGCTAGTCTAGCAAGAGGATCTCTTGTGTGCTCAGGCCGGGGACCAAGTGGTCCCATTAAATGTCCCATTGCTTAGGCCTCGTAGTCCTCTGCAAGCTCTAAAAGAGTCGACACATAGACTCCTTCCATCTCCAACATCATGTCCAAGTCACTCATAACATCCATCAATTGCATTTGTGTAGGATGTGGCATCGGGATATGAAAATTATCGTACCCGAAGGACTGGCGAACCACCCTCTCCCCCTGGTACCACTGTCTGTAGAAAGGACCATCAAATAGGATCCACATAAAGGAGACATCATAGCTACGCATCAGATATGTGTCTGCCCTATCCTCCACAACCCACCAAACATCCCAGCAAACCTTTAAAAACCAAAATTTGATAAGCGACAGCAGCAAAAGAAGATATGGAGGAAGCACAATTCAAAAATAAAACGAAAAAAATAGGGATTATACCTGATCTAGGGTCAGTCTATCTAGGAAAAGCCAATATCGATTAAGGTTCTTCCTTCTTGCCTTTCTCCCACAATATTCTCTCACCCACCAAGTCCCACGGGGAATCACGAAAGAATTTGGATGAGAATTCATCGGGACATGCATTCCGAGGAACTCGTAACTCCACAGATGAAAAAGAAAAAAATTAGCAAAATAAAAAGTATATTTGAATCGAAGTACATAATGAACAAGATTAATAATAAAATTATGTATCTCTCAAATCATTAGTACCCTGCCATGCTCATTTCTCAGGCACCCAACTCGTAAAAGACGACCCTATCTAGATGATGAAAATCCCCCAGATAGTAAGATGGTTAGTGTTCTTCCTATTGGGAAACAGGGAGACGCCAAAGATATACATCAGGAAAGCCTAGGCAACCTACTCTTAATGACGGGGATTGATATACTGGAAGTGTCGAAAGTAATCATAAAACCATGTATACCGAACCTGACCCCGACCCCTATCCATCTGAGTGGGGATGGTCCCAAGGAAGTATGGCAATGCCTCAAGAGAGCGATGGATATCAAGATCAAAAGGTATGGTTCCCACTACCTCTTCGCTAGAGCAGTCTTCTGAACTCTGTCATTTCCAGTGTCACTAAGCAATGGGATGAAGCAGATAAAACTGGCTCCATCGACAAAGGCCTAAGTCTAGGTATGGAGGGCCCAATAACACTTTAAAGCACTACCAGAACCCCCGAAGCCTCGTATGTGCTTGCCAACTTGCAAAAATAATGAAGACTTTTCGATAAGAATTTCATTAGGATCCACAGATAGATGCAGATAAGGAGATAGTAAATTCCAAGCATTGTTTAGATCCTAAGCCCATCCTTGTTTTCAGCCCTAGTGTTCCACGCACCCCATGCCTTGGTTTCCAAGCATCTCTGCTTTAAGTCTTAGTGTTCTAGACACCCAAAGCCCTAGTTCTCATGACTCTCTTTTATAAGCCCTAGTGTTCTAGGTACCCCAATCCCTGCTTCTCAGGTACCTTTGTTTTAAGCCTTAGTAATTTAGGTACCCCTGTTTAAGCCCTAGTGGTCTAGGCACCCTGTTTGAAATCCTAATTATATGCAAAGCGTTGTCTAGGTCCTAAGTTTGTGAGGCAAGTCTTAGCTTCTTTAAGCCTTAGTTTCTAGGCAACCCCATTTAAACCCTGGTGATCTAGGCATCCTGTTTCAAATCCTAGTCATATGCAAAGTGTTGTCTAGGTCCTAAGTCCATAAGCCACATGTTAGGTTCTTAAGGCACCCTTTTTGTTTAAAATTCAAGCATCATTTTATCCAGTTCGTTTGTTAAATATATATCCTTCTTTGTAGGGACCCGATCCCTTTTATTTTGTACAGATTAACTATTAGCCCAAGAATTTTTTAATTTAATTTTGATGATTTTAATAATTTATTTTTTAAATTAAATTGATTTAAAATAATTATATTTAATTATTTTTAAAAAGTGTATGTGTTGAGATTTCATGACAAATGAGTCGATACCTTATGCCATTTATACTGACTTTTTGTATCAAATGGATTGACACTCAGTGTTCTGAATAAGAACGTTTTGTGTCAACACAATTTGATATTTAAGTCGACACCTTAAAGTACAGTGCGCTTAAAACTCTCCAGTGTGTCGACACCAATGAGAAATTAAGTCAACACCCTAATATCTTTGTTTAAATCATTTCAGGAACTCAAATGAGTCGACACCAAATGATTTTGGGTCGACACCTTTAGTACTGGACCGGGATTCATTTTGAGTCAACAAGTGTTTTGAGTCGACAATAAACGATCCTTCAGGTTCCAGACTTTGGGTTTTTGGGTTGACACCAAATTCACCTGAGTCGACACCAAAACAACCTTTGAAAAACAAAACGAGTTGACACCACAGAGAAATGGGTCGACCCAGAGCTACAAGTCATTTTTCATTTCCAAGTCAAAAATAGTCGACACCAAAACTTGTTGAGTCGACACAACTATTTCTTTTGGAAGCAAGAGTTTTGGGTTAACACCAAACAAAGTTAAGTCGACACCAAAACAACCGAGACTGCCTAAAGTTTCTGAGTTGACACCAAATGAAAATGAGTTGACTCTAAAAGTCTCAAGACTGACTGTAACTTTCTGAGACAACACCAAACGATTATGAGTCGACACCAAAGTCTCACAAAAAAATCTAAAAAAATACATTGGGTCGACACCAAATGATTGAGTCAACACCACTGTGGGTGAGGCAAAAGAAAAAATTAGGTCGACACCAACGAAGATCTAAGTCGATACAACCACTTGAAAAACCAAACCCTAGATATTTTGTGTTGACACAAAATGGTTTTGATTCGACACCTGCGACAGATTTCAAATCTTGCGCTGGTTCCAACGGTTGGATTTCAGAGCAATAATTACCTCCACCAATCCACCAACGGTCATTTACTTCATATGGCTATGTAAAGAGTAAATTTTTAGAGCTTCATACACTTGAACACTGTTCTATTACTCAAAATCAAAAGCTCAAATCCTTGAGAAAGCATTTACTGCTCTTTAATACTCCTCTAGCCGATTCTCTCTTTATTATTCATTTGTTTTCAGTCATTTGTAAAGAGAGTGAGTGAGTGAATTTTTGATTTTTTCATTTATTGTAATGAAAAATATTTACTGCTCTTTAATACTCTTCCATCCGATTCTCTCTTATTATTCATTTATTTTCAATCATTTATAAAGAGAGTGAGTTTGTGAATCTTTGATTCTTTCATTTATTATAATAGAGGGTGAGTCACCCTTAATCCTTCAAGAGAGTGAGTGATCCTTTTTAAAGAAGAGCATAAGTTAGTTTAGAAAAAACAGGAGTTGTTTTGTCGGAACTACTTGAGGCTGTAAAAGGCTTGTGAATGCGTTTGTGAAGCATTCAATCCTAATAAATATTCTCAATGAGAGTCTTGATGAGTGGACGTAAGCTTAGAAGAAGTCAAACCACTATAAATCTTTGTGTCTTGTTTATTTTCTCTCTACCTAACCTCTTTAATTTTCTTATTGTTTTATTACTTACCATATTTGCTTGTGAAATTAAAAAGCATTCTGAAATTTTTTTTATAATTGTTATTATTGTTTTAAGACCCAATTCACCCCCTCTTGGGTTTCTTGAACTAACATTAACTAAACCTTGTCATGAGATTTTTTCGGTAAAAATCGGTGAAGTGTTTAATTTTGTGAACGAATTAAAAATTTGATCGTGCGTATGATTGATGAGGATAATGGTATACTCGGTAATGCATGAGAACATTTTTATTAGTTATTTAGATGAGTTTTGAGGTGTTTGGCTTAAAGTTAGAATCCTATATAATTTTCTTCTTCGGTATGACTTCAGCAGGAGACCGCTCGAGCAGTTACAAGTCTGCTCAAGCAGACTGTCAGCAGTAACATTTTAAATGCGCAGGTTAACTAACATGTAACTAACATTTATTTATTACAGAAAAATTTATCTATAAGTATTTTTATTGAGATGAATTTATCTATAAAAAATAAATTTATGTGTAAAGAATAAAGTTAAGTAACAATTGTCAAATATAGATAAGTTTATCTGTAAGTATTGTCATTAACATACTAAAAATAATAAATTTATTTGTAAAAATTATTTTTGAGATAAATTTACTTGTAACTAATGTTTATTTATCACAAATAAATTTATCTGTAAAAAGTAAATTATTGATACTTATTTTTTAAAATTATCTGTAAGAATTACTCTTGATATATTTCCATAACTAATGTTGGTCTCAAGCATGTTAATTCCCCCCCCCCCCCCACCTGATTGACAGATCTAATACGAAAATGGCAAACCTGATTGATTAGAGTTCTGGCTTTATCTGTAAAAAGTAAATTATTGATATTTATTTTTTAAAATTATCTGTAAGAATTACTCTTGATATATTTCCATAACTAATGTTGGTCTC